>JAIPRK010001585.1:0-54776 GCA_025469195.1 Chaitophorus viminalis
ATTCGAGAGACTCGATTATCTCACGGATTTGGGGTATATAAGGAGATCCCAAACAGACCATATTGAGATGTGTTTTAGTCCGTTCAATAGCAAGCACCTTCACGCTAGTTTGTTTAATAAATTAAATCTTTGGACTTAGAATATTTTTGTATATAACAAAATTAATTCTTTGGACTTAGAATAATTTTGCAATAAAATTATAATAAGTTCATATCGAGTATATTATTTATTTTCCTCATTTCAACATCAAACACGACTACACCCTTGAGTCGTGGGCATGCAACATGATATTATCTAACTATTCCAACTTGTATATCATCATAACTACAACTGATAATATTCACCTTGATAATAATATGATAAACTTAAAAATAATGAATCGATAACGTTTTTTTTTTTTAAATTCTGGTTTATTTTACCATTACTGTTGTGGTTGTCTGTTGTTTTAATTTAAAAATGAATGCACAAGAAATAAATGAATTAATCAATTTCGAATTTGAGGATTATCTTGATGACTCTGATGACGATCCTACTTGGAAATCACCCCACGATGTTAATTTATCTAGTAAGTGCCTGTACATTATTATACATCATAACCCAAATTTTTTTTTTTAGTATCCATATTTTAATATTATATTACATTATGTAGATGAAAGTGATTCAGAGTCTGAAGAAATTAAAATAAATCGTTGTTTGTTTCCAGAAACTAGTCATCTTAATGGTAATTATATTACTTGAATTGTTCAACAGTTGAGCTTAATTATTTATTATTATTTCATTATTTAGCTGAGCCTCGGTCTATGGATGTTGATGCTTATGACTCTGGTAAATAAAAACTAATTCTATACATAACCTATACTGTTTTATAATTATTGTACATTTTATATATAGAGGTGTCTTACATTAGTGACTCTGAAGATGAATTACTGACATACACAACCCGCCTGTACGCCCAAAGAACCATACAAACCCAGAATCTGAACCAGATCGTCGGTGGAGAGTCGATGACAAAGTTACCAATGCATTTATATTCAATCCTAAAAATGAATTAACAGGTATTAATCCAGACTTATTTGATTGCATGATTGATGGGTCCCCACTTGATTTTTATAAGCTATTAGTTAATGATGAAATGATAGGAGAAAATAGTTATAGAAACTAATAAATATGCAGTCCAGCAAATTAGTAGTAAACTTATATCATCTCATTCCTGTCTTACTAAATGGAGAGATACAAATGTTATTGAAATGAAACAATTTTTGGGAACCCTAATTTGGACAGGTTTAGTTCAATTGCTATCATATGAACTATATTGGAGCAGTTCAGAAATTTTTAAAACTAAATTTGGAACTATCATTAGTAGAAATCGTTTCGAAATTTTGCTACAGATGATGCTACGAGTCTTATCACTCAAAATATTTAACCAGAACCATATAGCCAAATAACTACAATTAAACATAAGCTAATAAAAGCCTCAAAAAGTAGGTGCCATAAATGCTATAGCATAATGGTGAAAGAAAACGGTAGACAACATTTACAGAAGTATTCCAAAAAAACTAGTACAAAATGTGAGGGTTGTGACAAATACTATTGTGTAGACTGTTTTATTGAAGATCACAAAGTTGTACCAATATAATTTATTTGTTTATTTTTGTTTGTTATTATAAAATAGTTCCATGATCCACCAAAGAGATGACAAAAGTTTTTACAGATCTACTCTTAAAATAAGAAAAAGTTATTTATTAAAATTTGTTTTATGTTATTGTTATAATTATTAATTATTACTATAAGGTTGCTCACCTAAGGAAATTGTTAATTGTTAATTTTTTTTTTTTTTATAAAATGAAAATGTTATAATGACTCTAAATTGTGTATTGTGATATGAAAAATTAAGAAAATGTTACTTTTTAAAATTATTTTTATCTTTTTGTTAAAGTATTACTTATTATTCTTATAATGTAGTTCACCTAAAAAAAATGAAATTTATTAATTTTTTTTTATGTTATTTGTATAATTACCTGTTTAACAAGAAAAATGTTTCTTTTTAAATTTTTTATTATGTTTTATGTAAACCTGTAACCTCAAGTTCCTAAAAAATTATATTCTATAATCAAATATCCTAAATTTAATGGAATGACAATATTATTACAATATTTTTATTTTGAGATTCCATTTGGTATCTCAGTTTGTTAGAAACAATCATTAATTTCTTTACATGTTACTCACCACCGCCACAAGACTCTATTAAGGGTCTCAACTTGAATTTGTCCAAAATTATTGTATATCAGTCATATAAGTGATACTGAACCCATATTTAAATTTTCAGCAAAATCCAATCATTTTTTTTTTTTTTAAATCAAATTTGAGTAATCACATTAAAATACCATGGCGTCAGGGAGTAAACTAGTGTTTATAAATTTAAAATTAGTATTTAATACCTATTTATGATTATTTAACAATTTGAAATTCTAATGAAAACAATATAATAAAGTTCTTTTATGATAAGCCAGCCAAATGCCTTACTGCAGGGAAACACTCATGTTTTTCAATGATAATGCCAAAAAAAAAAAAAATTAATACAAGAACGTAGTAACTTTGTAACTCGTAAGTCAACTGTTATAAAAAAATATAAATTATTATCATAATTGGTTGTAGCATACATTTTATGAATTATATTATTGCAAAGTTAGAACCGATTTTATATTATTTAAAATGTTACTTGAAAGTGAAATTCAATAGCTTATAACCGGTTTTTATGATTCTGATGAAGTGTATGGAGGGGGTACTTAGACAAAGTACAATAAGCTCAAAAAATTATGCCCAACTAGATTGGTTGAACGGCACGAAGCAGTGTTAGTATTTTTGGAACTATTAGATGCTATTGTAGAAGCATTAGAAAACATTTCTTCATGAAATGACAGTGATACATAATCTCAAGCCAGTAATTTGCTCTGTTCAATTAAACAAGGAGAGTTTCTTTTTTGTATTTTTATTCTTGCCAATGTTTTTTCAATAAGTTTACCATTACCTAAGTAAAAAATTACAAGATAAATATTTTAGATCTCACAGAAGCAATAGAACTTGCAGAAAATGTAATAAAACTACACAACGAAGAACTAAAGCAGGAAAACAATTTAAAAAATTAAATATATAATGAAATATTAAAAAAAAATTTAAAGTTTGATATCAATATAAAAGTCCCTAGGTTAACAACTAAACACAAGCATAGAACAAATGTGATAACTGATTCGGCTGAGTCATACTATAGTTTCTTTATATATTCCTTTTTTGGATAGTTTTAACCAACAATAAAACGACAGATTTTTAGCACACAAATCAATTCTAACTAATTTTCTGTTTTGATAAAAGATAAAGAAAATAGTGATGAATGTTTCAAAGAACTTTTAAAAACGTACACAGTTGACATTGAAGCTGATGAGTTTTCAACACTTAGACGATTGAAAACATATCTTAGGAACAATATAACCAAAAATCAGCTGAACGAGTTAGCGTTAATAAACATTCACTGTGACGTAAAGGTGACAGTTGAAAAAGTAATGGAAAATATGTTCAGAAAAATTTGTTGTATAAGACTGATATAACATAATATCAATACATATCTATAAATATATTATTTGTAAATAAAGTTTGCATTATAATTATTTTAAATAAATATTTAGAAGTTTAAGGTATAGTTTAATTTATTTAAACATTTTAAGACTACATTTCAGGGAGTGTGAAATCTTTCACAAGTTACATTTTATCAAAAAAAAAAAAAAAATACCCCGCCCCTAAAAAAAATCCTGGCTGCGCCACTGCTGTAGAGAGAGTATAACTTATCGGCTAATATATTTATTACAATATAATTTGTATACTATTTTTTATTTTTTTTATTTTAAGAACTTCTAGTAATAACTATTATAGTTCAACAATTACAAAATTTGTATAAAATCAGTATTTTATCCTTTCAAATATTTCTTTGTATGATCTTGGATTTCCATAGTTATATTAGGGAATAGTTTGCCATCACTAGTGCATTTTAGTAAAAAAAAAACCAATAAATGCTATAGCATTCATACCCATGTACAACTTTAATAAAAAAAAATTAAGTTGTGGTTCTTTTTCATGTGTTAATTTATAAGTAGGTACTGATCATTTGTGAATAAACTAAACTGATTCAGTTAGGGGTCAAAAGTTAGCAAATGCTATAGCAGTCATGTCCATCAACGTGTTAAATACTTACAATGTCTGTTCTACAGTAGTTTCCACGGTACAAACCACGCTGGATCGCTGAGTTGAGCATCGACCAATTATGTTACTGCAAAACATCTTTGAATAGACGAACTAGGCCAAAATCAAAGGACGATAAGACATGGCGACCGGTACACAACGTCAGATTGTCGGAAACAAGCCAACGGGTCTATGAATATGAAGTAAATATCATATTGTTATTGTCGCAAACAAACAAAATCAACTGTAAATGATAACATACAACGTTTAAATATTAATACAGATATCACCTAAGCAAAATAACGAAGACGAATGAGGAATAGTGAATACAGCTTAAGGGCATTCATATCGATAAAATGAAAAATGAGGTTTTCGTCTTTTCGTTCAGTAGATCGAACGTCGATACATTTTTAGGTTATGTACACGCAAGACATCATCGTGTACGGCATATCATTCAAGGAGCTAATGTTTTCTTTTTATTGGATACACTGTATTTTTATGTACATTTTGATATCATATTATATCATAATTTTTCCCAGTTTCTCAAGATTATAGCACAGAATAACCAGAATGCTTACTTAATGAAAATTCGAAAATCGGTGAAAAATGTTTGGGATATCAGTGTAGCCATAATTAAAAATTCTCTTATGCTGCGGAAACTGATTCTACGCAATTTTTGATGTTATCATTGTTGTAAAACGTGTAAATATTTAGTTTTTAGTGATAACCGTATTCAACACATTACACATGGTTTTCGGACTTGATTGAGTCGATATTCGAAATTTAAATAATTACGCCTACGCGTTGCTTCATTTGTTTTTATTCCCAAGACTGTTCCTGAGTACAACATTTATCGTTTTTTATCGTACTTGTTTTACTATAATGTATTCGGGTGGTCATACATGTTGTCTGTCGAATTGCAGTAGTATTTCCTTTAAGAAAAAACAAATTGAAACCAAATTTCATAGATTTCCTAAAGATCACTCAAGGTAAGTTATTCCAAAAAGGTAACTTACTGTATTTAGTCATTATATAATAGTGATAATGTATTGTATGTGTCAATAAACAATGTCTAACATTGATGTTTGTTTTCTATCACATATTACAAATAATTTTATGAGTACCTACCAAAAGTTTTAATAATTATAGATGTGCTGTCTGGATTGAATGTTGTAAACCAATCAACTTACGAACTATTGACCCTGATATTTTAAATAAAAATCATAGATTGTGTTCATTTCATTTTGAAGATGAAATGTACTTGAACGTTGGAAAAACTAGATTGTCAAATAAAGCAATACCGACAATATTTAAAAGTAAGTTAAATGGTCAATAAATTTTAATTTTTATTTGTAAAACGATATTTTGTTGTTTTAGATGTCGATGACAATATTGTTACAGTAGAAACATCACATGTTGATGATAGTACACAAAATGAAAGTGTTGTAATTGACAATCCACCAAGATGTTCAACTCCTCGTATGTTGATTACAAGAGATTTTATTGTTTGATATGATAACTTTTACTTCATTTATTAATTTATTATTTTAATTCGCTATAATTTTATTTTTAGTGTCATCTGTTCATCATTCAACATCATTTTCGAGTTGTACATCAGTTGACACGTGTTCCATAAGCATTCAAACTCCTAACTCATTAACAGCTAAGACTCCAAGGAAACGAGTACTTCAACAACGGTTGTCCAAGGCTCTGTGTTCAATTAAAGAACTAGAAAAACAATTAGAACAGACTACAACTATTGAACATTGTATGAACAATATTTATCGCCATCGGTCTACCTACTAGTTAAAAATAATATTGTAAACAAAGATAGATTAAAACGTGGACAAAGGTATTCTAAACAAATAAAACAATTTGCTTAAACTGTATATTTTCTTAGTCCTATGGTATTTAATTTTCTTCAAAAATCTTTTTCTCTTCCTTCTATTTGCACTTTAAGAAGAGTAACTTCATAATATGATTTAAAACCTGACTTAAATGATTTCATATTTCACTTTTTAGAATTTAAAATTAGTACTTTTCATCCTGATGCTTTGGAATGCTTTTTATGTGCTGATGAAATGTCACTAAAGATGAAATAATTGGTTTTAATCAATCAAAAAATTTTAGAACATATGAACCTGCAAAATACGCTCTTGTCCTTATGCTCAGAGGAATCAAATATAATTGGAAACAACCTATTGCCTATTACCTTATTTCAAATAGCTGTTCTGGGCCGGATCTTAATTTCATTATTTTTTCAACAATTCGCCGATTAAGAAATATAAATAATAATGTTAAATGCTTCATTACTGATAAAGGTTCAAATTTCATTCGCTTTTCTAATGTTAATAATGTTTCCCCTAAGGAACCATTTTTTGAAGTTGATGGACAGCAAGTCATATATATGTTTGATCCCCTCATCTGCTGAAATCAACACGTAACATGTTTTTTAAACATTTAATCAAAATTGGTGATGATTTAGTAAACAAGCAACATTTAGAGAATTTGTACAACTATGATAGTAAATGTTACCTCCGTATGGCACATAAATTAACTTATTTTCATATCCATCCTGGTCCTTTCGATAAAATGAAAGTTAGGTTAGCAGCTCAAGTTTTTAGTGCCACTGTAGCAGTTGGTATGTCCACATTATTAAATTGTGGATTATTACCAGTTGATTCTCAAAAACTATACATTTTATTAACGACATGGACAAATTATTCGACATATTTAATTCTAGAGAAATTTCTAATGGTAAAATGTTCAATAGTCCCTTTAATAATGCATCACCTCAGTTAGATCATTTAATAAAAATGACAGAAATGTTTACAAACTTAAAAGTTATAAACAAAAGAAATAATACTGATGTGACTAACCAAACAAATTTTATTAATGGTTGGTTGGTCACTATTTCTGGATTACAAATGCTTTGGAAATCCTTAAATCCTACCCAAGACAAATCATATCACATTTCTACAGGCCGTTTGAATCAAGATTGTCTTGAGAATTTATTTGGGGTTTTTAGACAGCAAAATGGTAACAATACAAATTCTACACCTATCCAATTTATTCAATCTTTTAAAAAAATATTTTGCCTTCAGTATTTCAAACATTCTCTAGGAGCTAATTGTTTAGAAGACCTCGATCAAGTATTTTCTCATGTCAGCGACCAACCGATAACTAATAAAATGAACCATTTATTTGTTTCTGAAAAACAAAATCACCTATTTAATTTCCAATCAATAAAAATTGGTACTGTTGATTATAGGAAATTAAATATCCTTGAGAGAAATGTGTATACATACGTGTGTGGATACATTATGAAGAAATGTATGGAGAAACATGTATGCCAGGTTTGTATAGAGTATGCTAATCATCAAAAAACATTAGATCAGTTTTTTCTCTTAGCTTTCTTTAAATCTTATTCTGCAAATGACTCTTCCAATTTTGGTAAACTATTAATACTTCATGATGAATTCTATAATTATGTTATTAAATTAGAAGATATTTTTGTTGAAAACTTTCCTTCAATTGCAACTAATGATAATATTGGGTCCACAATGAAAGATTTACTTTGTAACGTACATTTTAATCATTCTTGTGTATTATTTAACAAACAATTTTTAATAGATTTATTTATACGTTTTAGAATATTTACCACAATTAGATTTATAAATAGGTCAATGTTGTCTGAAACGAAACGGAAAAATAGAAAACTAGCTATTTTAAAATTTGTAATTAATTTTTATTAAAATGACAAAATATAATAAAATTATGTACAATAATAATTGTATCAATATCATGGTACTACCACAGAATATTCTGATGTTGTACAATTAATTTTTCTCTCTATACGGGCTACACTGATATCCCAACAAATGTGGCAAATCTATCCCCCATAAGAACCTATGTTATTCAAAAAAAGTGAGTGTTCTGGTTATTCTGTGATTATAGTATTATTAGTGATTATAAATACTAGTATACACAAAAACACAAAAAAAAACATAATATAATAAAAGAACGCAAGTCAAGTGTTATAAAATATAAATTATTATAAAAATTAGTTGTAGCTCGTAACATACATTTTATGAATTAAATGAGGGTAAAGACTAAAGTTAGAACCAATTTTATATTATTTAAAATGTTACTTGAAATTGATATTCAATCACTTTTAATCAGTTTTAATGATATTGAATCTGAATCTAAACCCGCATTTAGACGGTTAACTCTTAATGATCATTTTGGAGGAATCATGCAAAATAAAAACTATTTGTTAAAGGCAGATTCACACCTGATAGTTACAACTTCATTATGACCGATTCATCAAAATTGATTATCATTTGGAAACTATTCTAAATTTCTGTACATGAAAAGGCAACTGAAATGTGTGAACTTATTTAAGATTTTATAATTTTAGTAATGAATCAAATTATAAAAATATCAAATTATTTTGTTAACCCAAAATTTATTTAAAAATAATTTTTAGGTGGTGTGTGATAATTATATTTGTAATGATATGCACAATGTAATGCATTATCATCAATAAAAATTTAAATAAAATCATATTATAATAACGCTTAATATATTAACAAATAATCATACCCTAAAATTAAGTTATTTACAATTAACTATTATTATATGCAACTTCAAAATACCAACCTCAATATTTCATCCGTTAACAATCAAATCATATCATATAGTATCAGTCAACTAACCGATTATATTTTATACAAAATAATACAATTTTATGACAGTTAGAATGTTTATTATAATATAATATACTGATATAATTGGATAATATAGACAAGAGTCAAACTATATTATTATTGCGATAATTAAAATAAGCAGTTTAAGAAAATAACATATTAAGTATTGTTTTGATAACCGTGATGTATTATCAATGTATCATGTATAATAATATAGAAAGGGACAAAGGCAATAGCACTGGAGAGCAGACATTATGAAAGATTATACATTAATCGACTCCCCGGGCAGTCTTCAAGAGACCTGACTAATACGGACTTGGGCTGCGGCCCACCACATCAAACTGCTATATTCATAAAGTGCGAATGTTGCTCTCACATTTGTAAGGTAAATGTATCTTATTAATTTCAATATACCCAAGTTCATTCAGTTTTGTCCTGCCAACCTTTATCTCTTCGATATATGAAGAATTAAGAATATTTACATCTTCACAGTATTAAGTAAGAGATTTAATTTATAAATAATAAAGTGTGTATTTATATTATATAATACAGGTGCATACTCTGTGTATGACAATAAATATTATATGTTAGTTTGCGTAATATAAAAATATTTAATTAACATATAATAAATTAATGCAATAGAGTATATTGTCGGTGAAACTGCAAAACTTCTTAAGTCTAAAAAAGTCGAAAATGAGATATATATATATCAAAATTTTCGGAAAAAAATTATCTTTAAGATTGTTATGTAAATATCTTGTATGACAAATTTTCAAAGAGGTTATAAATGTTCAAACAATACATTGTATGTCATCTATCAAAATTATTGATACAAATATCTCGTATCTCCGTGTCATGATACATCGTATATTATTAATCTTTAAAATTTGTAATACTAACATATCGTATCTCCATAACAATATGTTATCATAATTTATAAATTAATTATTGAGCTTATAATTTTATTAAACTACTTAGAATTAGTAATATTATTTTGTTTTATTGTGCGTCAACATGAATGCGGACGAGATCGATGATCTGTTAGATCAATTTGAAGATGATGGTAATTTTTCTATTTTTAATTAACAATCATATTAATAATATTACATTGTTAAACCTGCTCATCATGATTTATGCCTATTTTTTTTTAATTTTTAGAAGACTTTAACGAAAGTATGGAGTATAACCCCGACAAGAGCATTCAATCAATAGAAGTGCAAAATGAAATGGAAACGAATGAAAGGATACGAGCAAAAAAAAAGTATACCTGAAAACTGGAAAAGGAATTCTAACCAGTCATTGCGTATGAAAGGTAAATGTTATTTGGGTTATAGACGAACAAGTAATAAACACATTTTTCATGATGTAAACAGAAAAGCTAGAAATATGGGTCTAACGTGTACCAATATCTCTTGTAAAAAATCATCTAAAGATAGTTTTTCTGATAAAGATAGATTAAATATATTTAATCATTTCTAGTCTACTTTAAATTAGGATCAAAAGAAAATGTATGTTAACATGTTAGTCAAAAAAGTTCCTGTAAAACAAAGAAAAACTGAAGCATCAGTTTCTCGAAGGACTTATACACTTTTCTACTTTTTAAAACTCAATGGTGACCCATTAAATGTTTGTAAAAATATGTATTTAAATACTCTTAGTGTGGGGGAAGCTCGAGTACATAATTATTGTTCAATTAATGAAATATCCACACAACAACCTCAAGGTACACAATCAAGGCCTTTCGAAAACACTGGCCAAAAAGAATTTATTGAATTATTTTTTAATAAACTACTAAAAATGGAGTCCCATTACTGTAGAAATTCCACATCAAAACTCTACTTAGAACCTTTAGTACAATCAAAATCACAGCTATACAAAATATATATTAATGAATGTAATGTAAATGGAAAAACATCTGCATCAAGAATATATTTCAGTGATGCTTTTGAGGTAAATAATCTGTCCTTGTTTTCACCCAAAAAAGATCAATGTGATCAATGCTGTGGTCATGAAACAGGTAAAATTATTGATCAAGATTGGAGTAAACACATTGAGGACAAAACAGAAGTAGGAAAGAGAAGGAAATTGATAAGGAAAAGGCACTTTCAGAAGAACTAATTTTCTTCACCATGGACTTACAAGCTGTAAATCTATGTCCATTCTTAAAAGCTAGTGCTTTCTACTACAAATGCAAGCTATGTGCACACAATTTTACAATGTACAATCTTGGTATCCATGAGTGTATGTGTTATTGGTGAAACGAAACTCAGTGTAACTTAACTGCTTCTGCCTTTACAAGTTGTATTATTGACTAATTATCTATGTGTTACAACAAGAATCAAAATAAGAATATAATATTATGGAGTGATGGGTGCTGTTACCAGAACAAGAATACAGTTTTGTCTAATGTGTTACTGGAGTTTTCTGTTACACATAAAATAATCATAGAACAAAAATATCTGACCAAAAGTCACACTCAAATGGAGTGCGACTCTGTACACTAAGTAATCGAAAGGAAATTAAAAAATACAGATATTCATTTACTATCTGACTACATAAAAATAACCAAAACTGCAAGATCAAAACCATTTCCATATGAAGTAAAAGATTGTGATATCTCTTTTTTTTTTAAATTATCAGAAGAATATTAATAGATAGGATAGTATAAGGCCAGGAAAAGCTACTGGAGATGCAACAGTTACCCAAATTAAAGCTCTCCGTTACAACTGTAATGGCACTATAGAATATAAGCTGAACTTTGATGAATAGCCATTGCTCAAAAGAGAAAGACAGTAGAAATACATTCTCCTATTATTTATGAACAATTCCATGAGTCTCCATTAAAAGTTCCTAAATCAAAATGGCAAGATCTACAGCAACTTAAGGCAGTGCTACCAAAGGATTGTCATCCGTTCTATGGCCAAATAAAATCTTAATAATTTAATTATCTTAATAATATTTAAATAATTTATTTATATTATTAATATTCATTTTATGTTAGTAGATAAAATTCTTTTAATTTTAACTGTGCATGCCAGAACTGTATGTTTTTATTTTTGTTTTTGTTTTATACTATAATGTTAATGTTATTTATTTTTTACTGCAATTACAAATGTGTAGTTCAAGACTGAACCAGTATACACTATACATAAGTACATAAATTGTTTTTATTTTCATTTGTTTTAATTAATAAATATAACAAAGATATTTTATATTATTGTCCATTCAATTTATAGAACAAATCTTAAATTATTATGACAGAATTTATTGTCATACTGTAGTAAAAACCCATTACTTAATACCTCGTATATCGCATACATTTAAGAAAACTACGAAACAATACCTCGTAAGTCATAAATAAAATTATTAATAATAATAATTGGTTAATTTATAAAATAATTAAAATACAACTATAATTCATAGATTATTTTCGTATATTTGTAACAAAATTAGAAAAATATTGATTTTATAAACACATTTATGCGTCTCCTGAAAAAAGTAAATTTTGGACTTACGAGGTATTGCAGTTTCATCGACGATATATAGATATAATAAAAGCATTATCCCTATTAAATTTTAATCGTTTCATTACATATTGAACCATTTTTGGATCAATATGGACAACATGAGTGTTTATGGAACATAAGAAGTGAGTTATAAAAACTGAGAAAGTCTTCAGAGGAACCTAATACATCTCAAGGTATAAATGACATTAATTATAAGTCCTACAGATATTGATGAAACAAAATATATATCTACTATTGAAAATAAAAATATAACAGTTGTAAAAAATTGAATACAACAGGACGCTAAAAATTTGCTAATAGAAAATTAAAAAATAGCCAAATTGATCAAATGTAAAATTCTATTAATAAACTCCAAACTATGAGCAATTCATGTAATTTGAGTTAATAACCAAAAGTGTTACTGTTCAGTTGAAAAAAATGCTACTCGACATGAAACAAGAATGTTAATATCAACTCACTGTGGCCAACCAAAGACTGCTAACATAATATGATTACATGCCAAAATCATCATCAGAGTTATTTAAATCAATGTCTTTATCATAAGTAAAGTCATAAGAAATACGTAATCATAATTAATTTTCTATTAAATTACCTACATTTTCACATAACTTTGTTTTCTTACATAGTTATAAAATAACATATTGTTAATAATTAACAATTATTGCAATTATTGTATTTATTAAATTATTTTGTATAAGGTATGAATATTAATTTAAAAATATTTAAGATTAAATACTTAATATTATTATTGATTTAGAAAAAATCTAATGTTTTACTCGCTTAAAAATTCACACATTGTACAAGCAAGCTTCTGGAAGAAATACAGGTGCTACTTTTGAGTATTCTATATTATAATACAGCAAGCCAAGGAGAACAGTTGCCACAGTTGTAAACAACAACAAAAGTACAAATAAATAATAGGTATATAATGTGTCATAATATAACAAGGTTATAATATAAGTATATAAAACAGTATACATAGTTTTTTTTTTTTTAATTATAAATACAATAGCTAGTTTAACAATTAATAGTATTATTAAGTTCATTTGGCCATTCTGGCATTCTAGGATACTAGAATATATAAAAAATAAAAATAAGTGTCATTTTTATTAATAATATGTAGTATGTTTGCTATTAATTAATGTAAATTATTTTATCAGTTGTAATAAATTTATTAATGTTTTAATAGTTAAATCAATATTGTTTTTATTAAATTATCATTATTTGCATAAAATGCTATGAATGTTTTTGCAAGTTTAAAAAATTTAATTGTTTTTTTTTATTTAACATTAATTAAATCTTTTTATAATAGTATTACATACCTAATTTATACTTATTAGGTAGTAATTATAATAAATTATTATTATTGGATATAAATTGTAGTGTTATTGAAAACTATACTTTCATAATAAATAATGTTATTTTTAAGTTTAAATTATTTTAAAATATAGCATTAATATTGAAAATGTATACCTAACTATTTTCCTAAAAATATATTTCACAAAAACTCTTTCAAGTCAATTTAATTAAATCAACTTTAATAAGTTAATTAATTAAATAAGTCAAATACTCTTTATTCAAATTATTTGTTTTTGTCCTTTAACAATGTACTATATTAATTATAAAAGAAGAACAGTCATAATTATTTATAATTGCCAAATAAAATATTTTGTAAAATTGAGGTTTTGCCCTGTAGCTAATGATATTTAAAATTTTATAAAATTTGCACAGCTGCCAAAAGGTAGGCTACATTGCAATGAGTGTCAAGCTACGAAGGCTTTTTGATTAGCGCGAAAAAGTAAACGTGTCTGTGAAATGGGCCTTACCACAAAACATCTCAGTCATAATCAAAGGACCATGTTACAGTCCAACTGCTGGACTCAAGCACATATCAGACTATCAGAGAAACAATTGAAGATACCCGCTGACAGGTCAAAGGATATAAGAAATAAAATCAGATTCAATAATATTAAAGTATATAGTAATATTACGCTATATCCTAACTAAATCCATGCGTTGCGTGTATTGCGGGCGATGCGTGCACGCAAATAAACCAAACTGCCACAAAGTACGGATCTGTTCTAACTGACGGCCGGTGCGTTTTAACACACCGCACGTCCGCACATAATAGAACATGTTCTATTTTCTAACGCAACGTCGTGCGTTAAAAACGGATTTAGTTAGGATATAGCGTTAAAGTTGCCTCATAAGTAACAAACAACAGTAATGAATAATATTATACATAATATTATACAGGATTAAAGTATAAGTCATAAACCTTACCTTAGAACGGCTGAAACAAGTGAAGTCCTTAGTCCATTGCCGAAGGGCATTCATGTATAATGTATATGCCATAGCATATACATTATGCGTAAAGCCATTAACCATAGAGCATTGTAAATAATAATTTGAAAAATGAGGTTTTCGATCATGAAGTACAATGTTCATGCTGACTCAAGTCAGCAGACGGTCACGAGCTCACGCAATGCCGCAAGCCGCCTGCCGCACCAATAAAGTAGTAACTACTCGGGATCCGAGTGCTACCGCCTACCGCTACGTGCAGTGTATACAATATATAAACATTATTAATTAATAAACCATCATTCAATCATTATTTTCTACTCCATGAAAAAGCAAGTACGGTCACAGATTATATTATTTCTTATAATGTGGTATGATATTGACTTAGATCATATACATTGTATATGATCTAAGGGTATTGATGACGGCTGTAGATAGCGTACTGCCGTGGTATTGATTTATCTTATCCAATATTGGAATCACGGCTATAGATACTATAGTATAGATCAATAAGATCATGAACATATAATAATAATAATATAGATACTATACTATAGTATCTATAGCCGTGATTGGAATGTAAGTTTAGAGTGTTTGGACAGTTTGGTAGAACAAGGGGTCGGCAAGCGCAATCCATTATTCGTATAAAAAATTTCATCTTACGTTACAAACGGTTATACTGGCATACTGCAACACAATTTTAATGATTTAAACGGCATACCTACGCAATTCAGTGAATGTGCATACTTACAATATAAATTATAAATTGTAAGATAATAAATAATTATCTTAAGGGCTGTTTTTATTTTAATTCATAAAATATTGAAATAAAAGGGAAACAGAAACGAAAAGATACATGACATAAGTACTTATGATTATACTAGTTATGTCTGCATAGGTGGACATCGAGGTATGGATCATAGGGGGGATTAGCTCCCCTAAATATTTTAATAGCCCCCCCCCCATGTTATTCATTGTTTTTATTGTGCATTATGATAAGAGAGTGCGGGGACGAATCCCCCGTGTCCCGTGGGTCATTTTACATTGGATTATTAAAGCCCCCCCCTGGATATTCAACATAATGACCATAATGACATAATAACCGCATGTGTACTGCAGTACGAAAAAGTATTTACTATACTCGTAAAAATTCTTTCTACAAATCCTAAATCTGTGTCTGGTGTTCAAAAACTTTTAAATTATGTAGGTAGATTTGATTATATCTAATGTAATTATATTTACTTGCCACGAAAATACACAATTTTTATGCACGTCTGAAACCATTAGCGCAATTTGGGAGGCTTAGATCCCTCAACATATAAATTAGCACTCCACCCACACACAATTGACATCAATACATCATGATTAAAATGTATAAAAAAAAAAATGTTATTAAGTAGGTATTTTAAATAATGATTTTATAATGTTTAAAATTTTGTAAATTTCATTTTAAAAATTGATTGGGAGTAAATTTTAATACAACAAATATTACATATACACATTTAATATATATATAAACGAATAAACACAAATTATAAAGTTTTGTTAGTTTAAAAGTTTTGTTGTTCTATTTTAGATATACCTACTGAACATTATACTACTTATTTATTTAAAAATAAAGGAATGCAACATTTTAGTTTAATTTTGAAATCATAATAGGTCACTGTTGATTTTGGCAATTTTCAGATATATTATAGGCTACCGTTTTCACTTAACTAAAGCTTGGTACAGGAAAGTTCAAGGACTAGGATTAATTTCAGTCTATTAAAAGAACAATTGGTTACAATTTAGATTTAGTGAAATTTTTCTCAATCCAAATGAAGTTTTCGACAGAGATAGACTGATAGTTTTGTTAATGATTTTGTGTCTAAAATTATTGATGATAGAAAATTTCAAGAATATGCAGATTTATTAGATAACCATTAACCATATTGGATAAAATTCCAGTTTCCCTACAAACATTTGGACGGTATTTGCAGCAACTTGATCCACCATATTACCATAATAACTATGCATTTTTTCTTGCTCAATTTGTAGAACAGTTTTATGAATTTCATCTTATTATTTTTACATTTTTAGAAATTTTAATCAAAATAGTTCAAAAAAATATTTATATTAAAATTAATAATGGTGTTAAAAAAAAATCTTAATCTTACACAAAATGTTCAGGTTAAAACAAGATTAAAAAAACTTTAAAAGCAATAATTGTTAAGTATAAAAAAAAAACTTAACGCATTATGAATGTGTATATATAGTAATTAGAATAAATATTAGAAAATAATTTCAAAATAAATATTTATTATTCATAATTATTTTCAAAATAATTATATTATTGACTTATTTGAAAAAAATTGTAAAATTCGTTACCTATTTTTTTTTTGAAATATAATACATAACAAAAAAATATATTAAAATACTTAGATGTCCATAATAGTCTCGCTAAAACTTAAAAACGGCTTAACCCATTTTAATATTTTGTTTTTGTTCTCTTCGTCATTGTTAGGTCAAAGTTTATGTGACAGAATATTTTTGGAAAATCTACCGGATAAATTGTATTTTGATATTTGAAATTGATAAGAAAGTTGTAGTATTAAGCGTTCATATAAATTATACCTAGCACCTACAAGTCGTTTATTTGTGATTAATTATAATAAGTATTTTTTTATAAGTACATTATTCTTTTAGAGGCAATTCAGTTTAATTTTTCCTGTATTTCATGTAATTTTGAATATTATATTTGTAATTCGTTACTCGTTAAAATCGTAAATCTACTTCGATCTAAGATGTTGTAAAGTAGATCGTTGTTTTTAATTTAAACAAACAAAAGTATCGATCTTTGTTTATAAACAGATAAAACATAAAAGTTAAAACAATAACATTTTAAATCATTTTTAAGTTTATTTGACGTTATAATCTATATTATATTGTGTTGTTATCACAATGGTTCATTTGAGATATTGTATTGCTTACGAATATATATAAAATAAAAAAATAGTAATAAAATCTTATCGATTTAGTTCAAGAATACCAATTTATAAGTCGTATGCGAGTTGCTGCAGTCAATTAAATCGATGATTTTTAGGTATAGCACGCAAGATGCATGAATACTAGCATACTAGCATAGCTTCAAGAAAATTTTGTTGTTCTGCCATATTAATCTATATCAGCAGAAATTTAGCTAATTATATTGTTCGTATTAAAACCTTAAAATTTATGCAAATTTACTGTTGAATGATGAATTTTAAAATAAGTTTACAATTTAAAAAGAACGAGGAATTGAAGAAAAATCCGTATAAATAAAAAACGAAAACGTTTATTATAGATATCATAATCCATGATCTGTGTCTGTCTATCACACGCACAATATATATTATTATTATAGAAATTTAGAAATTTTCTATTTTCAACGTACCGATCAATCATCAATTAATTAATGCGATAAGAATTTTGAAAACTGATTTGATTTCATTCTTAAGTCTATACTTTAGATCATGGCTATAGATATAAAGCCGTGCTTTAGATCGACTCCTACTTTTTTTAAATTTTGCACTTAACATTCCTAAAAATTAACTTTTGTTAATTTTTATGTTTCCAATTTGTTTAATTCTATTTTGTGAAATTTTGGGGGACAAAATCAAAAAAGTGGGAAAGTCTATCTAAAGTAGACTTGACGACGAATTTAAAAATTTCAAAATTTTTATCTCATTAATTGATCAATGGGTACCAGGGCCGAATTTAGGGGGGAGCAACGTCCTGTGTTGTCCCTAGCGGCAAATTTTAAAACTACCTACGTATATTATATTATGTAACAATATGCATAACATTTCTTATAGGTTGGAGGGCGCAGCTCAATTTTGTTTCCCCAGGGAGGGGAAATTCTAAATACGGCCCTGATCGGTACGTTGGAAACATAGACATGGTAGAATGTCTATATGGTTGGAATTTGGAAATAGAAAACGTCTAAATTCTTATGTTTTGCGTGTGATAGACAAAGACAGAAAATCATGACTACAAAATGCTACAATCCCCAATAACGTATGACGGGCGAGAGGCGACAGCTGACCGTCGTCGTTATCATGTTCGCTGATAATAAGGCATATGTTTAAGCGTAAGGAATTTTTATTTGATCAAGATTTAAGAGATGCTTTTGTAGTTTTGTAAACGTTTTGCGATCCATAGAATATAGATATTGCAAACGTGTGTATAATACTAGTCTAAAATTGTCAACTAACCACTAACCAGTACCTGTTAATGTTTTAGTATAGTTCAGAATATTTTGTTTACGAAAAATGTGATTTTTAGTTAAAAAAAATTAAATCTCTTTCAAATTATCACCCAGTTTTCGTGGCCACAAGGATTGAAATTGCATGAGAAAATAATTAAAATCAATCCGGCATATAATCAAATTTATACGTTTTTAAAAAATATTTAAAAATTCATTAAGTTTTCAAACTTTTAGATCTCGTTAAAAAACATTGCAATGGCCGCAGATGCTGTACGTGTTCAACTGAGGTGAGATATTTTATCAAAAACAACAGGTACATAACTTGATAATTTCAATTGATGTGATGTTTAGAAAAAGATCCTTGGAAGAATATGATGACGATTATAAGCCATTGTCAAAGCGAATGCTTAGCATGTATTTAAAGGATGGTCCAAATCTTTTAGCAGACACTAATGCCCATAGCGTAAGTATTTTTCATCAATAATTACACTGTATTAAAATAGCTTTTTAAACTAATTATGTGTTTATAAAAATCAAGTTATTGTATAAAAAAAAAAAATACATTTTGTTAATTAATAAGATATTATACCCTTCATTTGTTGTGTCTTTCTTACAAACGTGGAACATAGCAAATCTGTGTTCACTAAAACAAATTTTGTTTTATCGAGTTCTGTGTTTTTTGAATTGTAATATTTAAAACTGTCATAACTCGCTTGAAAATTAATATTTTGTAAAAAACCTATGTGGAGCTATAGATAATGTTCTTAATTTTAAGTTTGATAATAAGCCAGATTATCCTAATTTTAAATTCAACATCACAAAATTATTTCTAGTGAATGAAGATTTATTATGTTGTACGTTTGTAAGATGGAGATAACACATGCGGGTATGATGTCCTATTAAGTTCCTTTCAATAACCAATAATTTATTTGTTCAATTTAGTCTTTACTACAGTTATAGTTTTGAATTTAAAAAAAGTAGGTATATTTCAAGATTAATATTATAAAACAACTTTTAACATAAGATAATGTCACTGGTTTATTTTTATTTTCTTATTGGTTTTATCTGTCTGATGTACAAGCACTTTAAGACATTTTAATCTCCTATAATTGATTTAGATTTATTATTTTAAATTTAAGTGATTTATATAACCACTTTCTTATGTTTTACTTCATTGTAAGTGATATATATATATATATATATATATATATATATATATGTAATATATAAATTAAATAATTTTTAAGATGTTTGCCTTTATTTAAAATAACATTTTCCTGTTTAATCTTAATAAAATATGATTACGTAATTTACTCTAATATTAAATATCATATTATATCTATTATGATTTATGCTGAACATAAGCTTTCTGTTTTTTGTTTACCTGTAGATGGAACACATTACTTTAAATTTTTTTAACAGTACTTCCCAATCATCTTATTATTTTTTTATATGATTATTTCAAATATCAATATTATATTTTTGCTGGTATATAGTTATAGTATATATTTGTATACAATTTACTGAGAATAATTTGTAATATGTAATAAATATAGGGCAATTACATTTAATTTTAAATATATTATCACATGCCTGTATTACTATTCAGGTGTGTTAGTCTTGTGTTTCAACTATGACTAATGTCTTGCTTGATTTTGTGGCTAATTGAGGGGTTGGGATATATTTTTGTACAGGAAAATCTCAATACAGGATGTATGACTTTCTTACGTATTTAATACATTTTTAATAGTCCATTTTTACTAATTGTGTACAAGGCATTTTTTTTTTTATGATAAAATAAATTGTTTCATCAGGATTTTTTGTTAGAAACAAGGTTAGATATTATAATTGTTTAATAGGTACATATATGATGATTAGTTGTAAATATTGTGTTACTACTTTTGATACACTTAGACTCACATATTACTATTATTCATACTTAATTTAAAATTTTTCACTCATAAGTAGACTTAAAAATTATTGACCTTCTTGTATTTATTCCTGGATAATTTGATATTGTTGATTTTATTATATGTGTAGCATTAATCTTATATTTATTTTCTTAATGTCTATATGTTGTAAAATATTTCTCCAATACATATTTTTTTTTCAGAGATTTCAGTTTATTACTATTATATCATGATGGGTTTTTTCAAGTAGACTCAAACATAGTGTGTTATATTACTAAATTCTTGGATGGTCATTGGCCACCCATCCAATAACTAGTCATATGATAAGTGTCTTAACTGGAGCCATCCAGCTGGCGACCAATTAACTACTTCAACATGCCATACACATTACTATAGATACTATATTAATAATATAATTTTGATAAAATAATGTTAATGAATATAATTTTAAATACCAGCTTAAATTATCATATTTTTCATCTATTTTATTTTAAGAGTATATTAAATTAAATATAAAAACATTGGATATTGGTATTAAGAACCCTAGTATTAAATGAAAACCACACACTAATAAGGTTTTTTAGTAATAATCAATTGTTCTACCATTGTATAAACTACAATACCAGTTCATTATTGTTAGTTATCAATGCATATTGACAATAAAATACAATAAATTAGATAAACTCACTATTGTTCATTTATTTATTATGAAATATTATGTACTTTTTGTTTAAAAAACCACAGCTTTTTCATAGTCTTTAATGTTATATTTTACAGAATGCTGCCTCAACATCAGCACAACATAGTCAACAATCAGCAACTAATTATAATGATCCAAATGTAACTAATCAACAAAGTGAGGAAGATCCACAAAATTTACATTACGATCCAGATCTGACTTCTGATCAAAATCCATACTACTATGAAAGTAACAGATTGTTATTTGATCTTTATGTCGAAAGGGTACATCGCCATGGACAATAATAATTAAGTTCACACTTCAAATTTAAGTTCTTTATCTGAATATTTTAATTTACTGCCTATTGTCATTTATAACAACATCATATTATACTTTGTCAATGTCTCAGTTGCTTTGGCTATATTTTAAACGGAACGTAATGTTAATTATGTATGCTAATTGTTTTAAAAACATTTAAAATATTTAGTTTTAAGAAATTGTAACTCAATGTTTCCTATTTAGCCGTTTTTTTAGGTTGAACAATAAATATCTTAACCTTAAGAAAATAGTGTTTAATATATCAACAAGTATAATATGCTAATATATAAAACATTATAATCCTTTGAAAACCAATCTAGGGATTAAAATAATTTACTTAGTCGACTAAGTTAATTACAATTTATTTTGTATTCATTATTATTTTAACTCATTCACAGGGGCCAATTATTTAATTCAAAAAGTCAGTTGTGTGATTCATTAATATTAAGTTAATTTTTGAGTTTTTTTTTTCGTTGCTCATTTTTACTTTATTTATTATTATTATACATTTACATTTTTTTTTTTTTTTTTGTGTGTGATGTGTGTGTCACATACTTATAAATTGTTTTATATATTTAAATCCAACATAGTCAATCATAATTAACAAAGTATAATATATCTAATTTATAACTGTAAGTTTGCTTATTATTAATTTTTATTTTGTTCCATAAAATTGTTTGAAAAATATCAAATTTTAAATGCATCTTTCTTTGAATACCTATATTAAAAATAATATTACAATAATGAAAATTCCACTATTATATATATTATATAATTTTTGTTTTCATTTTGATTTATGTATGAATAATGATAGATAATATTTAAAATGTAAATCAAAATTGTAAAATCACAGATATTAAGAGACATTATAAGAGGAATAATGAACACTTGTATCATAAGAATTTGAGTGAAATGTATTTTAAAATCACCCTGACTTTATAATTAATATTTTATGAAATGAATCGATAATAAGTTAGTTTATAGCTAAATTACTTTATTACAATATTGTTAATATTATTGATCTGACAAGATGCTTGATATTTAAAAACAAGAAATTGAAGAAATAAAATCTATACATTTTTTATTCTTGGTGTGTTAATATTATTTAGACCCTGAGTGAAATAAGTTATGTTATAATGTTATAAACTAGTTATAATTTTTAAATATACTATAACGACAATCCTACTTACAAGATACTGATCAAATACATCATAAATGGGTTAATGTTAATGTAATTTAAATTGAATCTGAAAGTCTAAACTATATGCCACTTCAAACTGAACTTGAGTTCTGCTGTCCAAAAACACCTTTAAAGCATTTATAGCTGGGGACACACCACTAATATTTCTAATTATCATCCTATTGCTCTTATAATAAATATCAGGAAAATATTTTAGATACTTGAAAAAATATAAACTTTTCAATTTAGGTAAAAGATTTTTTTGAACTTAATTGTCTAGTAAGGTTATAGTGTACATAGACGATACTGCATTATTTTTTAAATCAAAATATTCTGTTGACCTTGAATCAGCAGCAAAAAGACAGTTACTATAAAAAATTGGCTTGAAATTAATTTATTCTTTTGTAATGATAACAAAACTACTTTCATGACATTTGCTTTATCCAAAGCTTTTTTATCTACAACCTCTACTTAAAAAAATTATACATTTAACTGTTTGGGAAAAGGAAATTGTGATTATCTGAATTTTAAATTAAATCATGTTGATAAACTATATTTGAAATAATTTTTGATAGGCATATGAGATGGATAACACTAATAGAAATAATTAATAGTATAAATATGAGAATAGAAATAAGACTATAGAAAGCTATATTTTGTATTTAAAGAATTAAATCAAATTCTATATACCTTAAGATGTGCTTATTTTGTTCTAGTCCAAACTATTCTATCATATGATATATTTTTATAAGGATCTGTGTATTCATTTTAGAATGATTACTTAGCAATCATTTGATATCTTCCAAGTATGTAATTTAAAAGAATTTTAGAAATACTTGTCAGTTATCCAACTTAATCAGTTATATATAAAAATGGTAACAAATAGGTATTAAAATAATTAATAAATAATTTATTTCAAATGGAAGAAGAGAAGGTTGTCTTAGATTTCTTAATTTAAATCACAAACTATATTATCTTCATAAAGTCTATGGTTAAACACTACTGCATATAAAAATTCTAAATATAAAGCCTTATTAATATTTAATACATTACCCTTAGAAATTAAATTAATTGACAGTAATATATCATTCAAATTTAAAATTTAAAAATATATGCTTGAATGACAAAATTACTAATCAAAAAAAAAACATCACTTCTATTATCGTGTTATTTATTATTCTATTATGACCATTGTATTGCTTTTATTGTAATTTTGTTTATCATTATATAATCATTATGCCATTACTATTTTTATGTAAATAATCAACCAACTACTTAATTTTATATTAGAAAAGTAATTAAATATAATTTAAATTTAAATTTGAAAACCCCTCTCGGTTCTCTCTCCACAATATCTTTTTTTTTTCATATTGGACTAGTTTTTAATTTAATATTAAGAGTATATTTTGAGGTTTTTGTAGTGCATATTAATAAAATATATTGAACTACTAAGAATCTAAAAATCTGCTCTCTAATTATTACTTATTAGGTATTACATAGTACTGTCACAGACTATATGAATATATTTCATATAGTTTGTGGTACTGTGATGGCCATATATATATATAATTAGTATGAGTATATTAGTGAATCAGTGAATTATGATTATATTAATGTAACTTGAAT
The DNA here is from genome assembly GCA_025469195.1 of Chaitophorus viminalis. Classification (NCBI taxonomy): domain Eukaryota; kingdom Metazoa; phylum Arthropoda; class Insecta; order Hemiptera; family Aphididae; genus Chaitophorus; species Chaitophorus viminalis. The sequence continues at coordinate 24,706 of JAIPRK010001585.1, forward strand.
TATTTTTAATTTACTAGCTTCTTGAGTTATGATTACAGCTTGGATTAGTACCTATGCATTAAAAAAATCAAAATATATATAAAAACCAATTTTTTATGTATAAAAAATAAACATTAAATTGTTTTTAAATAATCTCATACAATTTATATACTTAATTATACCTTATTCTAGATCTTGATTGCAATGAGATCCCAGATATATTGCCAATTTGTCGAGGTTAAATGCTCAATAATTTGGTTGTAACATAATTTACATAATATAAGTATTTGTATTGACTCAATTCTATTGACTACTTGAATGATTTTCTTTTCACTACCATATAACTACATTTTCTTATTATCAAACTAATTTTATATTTTCTATGTTCAAAGGAGCGATCTCCATCTACAATAATAAAACATTTATTACACAATATGATCATCTTTAGACTAATCAGTGCTCGTAATAGAACATTTTTCAAACTGGAATGGTTTTTAAAACTAACTATTCACCTATTAATTTTAAATGTAACTGCTTTAACATGGCTTATTCTTATTACTTATTAATTTATCCGATGATTTAAGTACCCTATAATTTTTACCAACCAGAACTGACTCAAAGGTTATACTCATAATACAAAGCTTGAATGGCATTCCGGTGCATAATTGATTTTAGACAGTTTAAACCAGGATTTTTGGATAATACTCTGAAATTGACTACTTTTGTGAATCTTTGTTGATCTTTGAACTAAAGTAATCCTTTGTGACTTTATGTCTTTAGTTATTTTATCATTTATTATTTCCTTCAAAAATTTGAAATTGACAGTTATAAAAATTGCATAAATGTATTCAGATTTGACAAGTACAATAAGTATATAATTACAAAATTGTCAAACAAAAAAACTAGAATTATTGAAATATTTATTTACTTATTTATATGAAAATATATAATATCATGTGTGGCTTAATTTATTATGAATCATTTGAAACAAATATATTACCTACTTGCCTAAATTAAATTATTAAGTTACACTTTCACAGTAAAAATATGTAAGTTTATAAAAATCAAAGCTCTATATAACTTATTAATTAGGTATTATGAAGGCAATTTAGTTTGTTATTAGACTATTTTGTATCTATTAATATAAATATTATAAATTAGGTTTGTATCTATATTGTATATTTATATATGCAACTGTGCAAGCAAGTAATAAATAGTAAGTGTACTATATTACAGTAACTATTACTACTATTTATTTTTTTTTATAGTATATGGTATAGTAATACTATTACTCTAATTTTAGATTTTGTGAGAAACAAAGAATATTCCAGCCTATTGGGTTTTTTTTTTTTATAAAAATTCATTATTATTATTATTATTATTATTATTATTATTATTATTATTATTATTATTATTATTATTATTATTATTATTATTATTATTATATTTGTTGTTTATTCGATTTTGATCTCAAGACTTGCTCCGATTATCTAAATTCTAAAGGACTAAAAAATGATAGTGTCTGATAGAATATTTTGTCTATATAAAATAGTTGATACTTTAAGGGTGGTGATTTTGTGAATTTTTTGAAAACGATTTTGCTCGTACAATAAAAAGTGTAGACAAAAATTATTGAGGAGATAATTATCTACAAATAATGTCTCATGGAAATTTCACGTATAGGTACAAGTTATTATTGTTCTTGCGCTATAAGGCCTAAAAAGTACACGCTTTTAATGGAATATGATTTTTTCATTAAAAACAAATAGTCATGGCGTTTTTATCTCGGTTTATACTGGTTGTACAAAAATAAGTTTCATGCAAAAATTTTCGTGGAAAATTATCTACAAGATGGTATATTTACACAACCACCCTGTAAGCTGTCAGGCATCCGGATTACAATAATAATATTTACATGATACATAGACTCATAGACACATAGTGCATCAAACGAATGCATTCTTATGTATTATTATCATTATATACTCGTAATTTTGAATGGTAAATGTTAAAATTCATGTATACCCCAAGTCCCCAAGTATTTAATATTTATATATATATATATATAGCCATCTTGTAAATAACTTTCTTCTCAACAACTTTGGTACAAAACTTATTTTCTACAACCAGTATAAAGCGAGATATAAACACAAAGGTTATTTGTTTTTAATGAAAAAATCATTTCTTTAAAAGGGTTTCCTTTGTAAATTGTAGGCCATACAGTGCAAAAACAATAATTTTTACGTGAAAATGACAGGTAAAAATGAGATATTGAGATAGTTGAAAAAAGCTAATTTTTGAGAACTTTTCTTCGAATAACTTTTAACGCGCATATGGTTTCGAGATCAATTTTTACACGTTGTTCATACCTACCGATGTTTTATATTTTATGTACCAAAATTCAGTTGGGTAGGAATTTTTCTGAGTTGAACCTTATTTTTTGTCTTATTTGACTTGGATACTAATGTTCCGGTAGGTTCCATCTCTCGTTTGGGGAGCGGAAAAAAACCAAAGGTAAAAATAACCTACGGAAATTTAAGTCCATATGTGAGAGCCATGGTACTAACTACTATTTTATACGATTTTGTTGATTGTTGATTATATTGTTGTTCATCTCAAAAAATCGGTAATCAGTCAAAATATCCAAATTTATCCGTTTTTACGTAAATTAGTAGATTACTAAAATTAATTATAAAAATATTAATATAAATAAATTATATAATATATAAATTACGTTAGTAGTAATAATCTCCGTTGTTTAATGTTGCATCTCTTACATTCCAGATAGATGGTGGAAATTGAGGAGATGTTTTTCTCAATTTTATACGTGTTTCCGATTGCCCGTTTTATTGTGTGTTCATAAGAACAAATTATTTGACATTTTATTTTATATTATTTGACTTATGTGTCATGTGTGTGTAGTATATTTTGTGATGTTATTACTACTAACGTAATTTGTATATTATATAATACATTTATATTTATATTTTTATAATTAATTTTAGTAATCTACTAATTTACGAAAAAACGGATAAATTTGGATATTTTGTCCTAGATTCCAAAAAAATCATAATATAATCAAATAAATCTTTTTATTTTGTGTTACAGCAGTAAAATATTCGTGAGGCGAAATGGAAGCAGAATAATAATTATTATTGTAATTATGTAATAGTAATTGGTCATCGCGATGTTATAGATAACAGAAAATTATCATAGTTTTTTATAGTTTTTTATTATTTTCATGTAATCTGTGATTATAATAATAATATTATAATCATAATTTCAATCATAATAGTTGGGCAATAAAAATGCAATTTATTGATAGGGTTGAAGCCGTTGAGAGTATATTATTGTGTAAGATTACACATAGACATAATTTCTAAACTTATATTTATCACATTTATAGGAACTGAAGAAGTTCTTATTGATTTGAAACCACTAAAACCAAAAAAAAGTCAAAATTCAAAAGTTAATTTAATATAATATTAATAACATATTAATAAATGTATTTATATTTATATTTAAATTTTTTCGGTGGACATTTTTTCCGCGATTCCTCTCGTTTCGAAAACAACCTAAAAGATCCTGGTCGTTCCTCTAGAATCTAGATCATACTTTTCTATAATACTAACTGTTGCTGAGTGTTGCCTACCGTATATCGGGTCTATGGTAAGAATAATTCAATTGATCGTATTATATGACGCGTTTGGCCAATGAATAATTCTACTTAATACCTACTCAGTTAGTAGGTAATTACTAATTAATAATTTTAGTAGGTAATTACTAATTAATAATTATTGCTAGGAAGAATTCAATAAGTTTTTGTTTATTATAATTATATATTTATGTATATTACATTTTTTTTCTTAATGATTTAGTTTATTAATTATTATGTATACATTTTTTTATTTTTTTTTTTGTCCTCTGTAAAATGTAAATTAATATGTATACTGTTAAATATTGTATAATTTGGCTATTAATTGTCTTATGGAGTATCGTAGGTATGCGTTAAATAATTGATAAATGTCGCTGGTACTCGCCGTCGAGAAATCCATCCGCTTATTCGTTATGGTTGATATTATAACGGATGTTTTTCGTTATCAACGCGCTGTGCATCATTTATCATTTATCATCCTTTGTAAACTGCTCACTGCTGGTGACTGGTGAGCGACGGCCGTCGAGTTTTGATATTTATATTATACTTATCTATGGATTTAGCAATAGTAGTAAATAATTGGGTATGTGAATTGTTCTCTATTGTTTTAAGAATTAAATAGTGCTTGCAAATAATTATTATTTACTTCTTTCCACTTCGCACCACGCCATCAACCTAGCCGTGTCATATAACAGGTAAGCCAGTCGCCGCGACATTTTTTAGCCTTATGTTACTTGCTTTTTATTATAGGTAGTGTCCATTAATTGTTACTTGCCCATCATTGAGGAATTCGAAACATTTTATGACGCTGACGATGGATGACCATGTTTACGATACAAATTTCACTGAAGAGATCAGCAACAAAATGCAAGTGCCCAAAAGCATCAGAGTGAACGGCGATGTTTCTAATTACAGGCCGACAAGTTTTTATGCTGATGATAACAGCCGTTATGGCGACAATTTCGATATGAGAGTTCCTGAAAAAATCATACTCATGGGTAAAAAAAATTCACTTTATTACATTATTTTCTCATTATCTTTTTGTTAAATTTATTGTGACGCCGTTTGTAGTGTGTCTTATTTGGTTTTCTGACACAACCTATGTAACGTCTTCACTGTAACAATATAACTTATTTCTTTGTGTTTGTAATCATTAAGAAATTAGGTAATTGTTTTTTTTTTTTATCTTATAATAAATATATTTAATGTACCTACTGTGAAATATCATAAACGAGCTTTATTGGGGAGTTCATATTTCGCATTGCTTACATAAATACATATTCAAAAATAATTTTATGTTTTGATTTAAATGCAATAAATATGTTTTAATTGACTGATTTACTGTATTATACTGATGATATGCTAATCTATGATTTTACACAAAATTTAATAATGTCATCTGGAACTTCTAGTATCAATTTAATTTTGTAAGGCGTTAAAAATAAAATAATTTTTTTTAGCTTAGGTTGATATTATTTTGTAATTCATTTTAAACAGATTTTAGTTTAGGTAATTATATTATTATAATTTATAAACATTATCTAATGAAGCTCATAACTAATAAAGTAATAATTTTTAAATGTGGTGTAAATTATTTCAAACTATTTTGTCTGTTTAGAATTTTATTTAATGTTCATTAAAGTACATAGCATAGCAAAAAAATTATTTTTGTGTAAAAATATTTGAAAATTGTTGTTTTATGTAACATATAAATTAATTATGGTGCTTATTTTATATTTTGGAGTCTGAGATCAAAATACAATTTTTATATTAGTGTATTATTTTCTAAAACAAGTCCCAATAATATGAAATAAAAAAAAGTTATTAATTGTCTATGTATAGGAAATAATCAGCACAAAGGATCTTCATCAAAACCAAGAGAGTTTGCGATTGATGATTTAATTATACCTCAACCACCTCCAGAAGAATTAATTCGTGTTCAGGTAAAATATATATATATAATATTCATAAACTTCAATAATAGTCTTAATTTACCAAATACATCTATTATAGACTCCACCACAAAAAATTACTATGGCAAGACATTACTTTCCATCTGTACTAGATGATTTTGAAAAACAATCAGTACTATCTGAGGAGAGCTTGCTTACTAATTCAAACAATATTGAAGCAGTGACAACAACGGTGCAGCCAACAACTGATCACAAGTATTACTTTTATATAGTTTTATGGTTGAAATTACATAGGTATATATAAAGTATTTAAAGTTTTAATTTCTCCAATAGTTGATATTGTAAACCTTTTTCCATTACTGTAGATCTAAGGTCATATATAAAATTAAAATACTGATTATCTTCTTAAAAAAGATAATCAATATTTAATTTTATGTCTTTCATTTTGTTTTTTTAAATCTAAATTTTATAATATAATACTAAACATGAATGCTAATTATAATATACAAAGTATTATATTTTAAATTCAAATATGAAAATACTAGCATCTGAACAACACAATTGTCCTCTTTAATAATAAATAGTGAAATTACTAAGTATTGGATGTACCAGTGTACTGATGTTTATGAGGACCAAAGTGTAATGGTTTTTTCCAATAACATATTAAATTTTTATTTTACAAATTTGTTCACTACAGTTAATATATTTATGTTGTATGTATTAAATATTAGGTTATCCATCTACAATATTCATAAATATGATGATTCACAAATTAAATTGTCAACTAAAATAAGCAATGATTAGGTTTGAAATTTTGTTTCAAATGTAATTATTTTCTGAGAGCTCTAAAAAATCTTTTTTAGTACATTTGCTTTATATATTAACAAATTTACACCTTTTTTTTTTTTTTTAGGGCATTTTACAAGTTTTATACTATTATATAGGCAACAAAAACTTATTATATTTATATTTTTTACATATGTTTTAAAAAATTTAAATTTTTTTCATAAATTATTTAAAAATTGTTATTTCTAGATTTTTTCTTATAAATTTCAGAAAATATTTTCTAAAAAAAAGGTTTTTTTTCTTTTAAATATATGACTTTATTTTAGAATATTACAATCTATACAAGTGTACAATAATTAATAATATGGTACAATGAGAACTAAGAATTAATGATGACATTGTAGGAAATCTCACATTAGAGACACCTAGTGGCTTTACAAAAGAAAAATGTGTATAGATTTAAAGGTTCATATATTCCTAAATTTATTGAATAATTAAAAATTGAACCAAAAGAATATTTAAATTGGATATTTTTTGAGCATAAACTTTACTATATACGTATAATGTATTTTATAAGACGTGCATTATTTTGAATTTTTAGAGTGTACATATGCTTTTTTTGTTTTTTTGAGAAATTTAGCCCAACTATAACAATGGCTATAGTACTATAATAAAATATCCTTAAAAAAATCCCTAAATTTGTATTTCATATTTATATGTTCTAAAAGTATTTAATTAAAATGTAATGATGTATAAAATAATATTAGGAAATCTATTTCGTTCTTGTGTAGTGAGAGAGGATTATTGATAATTTTGCTGTAGGCCCATATGTTGAAGGTATAAATTAACCTTATTACCATTGGTAATAAGAAATTGTATTTTAAGACTGTGATTAATGTATGTAAATTAGCTTATATTCTATATCGTCTGTCAGATAGATTAAATTAGAATAAATATCAGATTAGTATTAATTTTATTAAAATCTATTTATTTATTTAATTGATTTTACTTATTTATATTGAATTGTTTGAAATTTAAGTTACATATTTTTAATATCAAATAGTTTATTAGTGGTATCCAAAATGTTACTAAACAATAGATAAATTTGAAAAACTCTTCTTATTTATTAATATTACTTTTTCTTCGTTTTTCTAGTATGAGCTTTTTCAACACAAGCGTTGGTGAACCAATGACAATGTCTGAAGAAATAGCTCACTTACGTCAACAGATGGGCCGTGTTTCACGTAGAGTTATTGAACTTGAACATACAGTTTCTCTTCCTTTCTATATTAGAGAGAAAAAATTGATCGTCACATTAGTATGTAGCTATCTGGTTTTGAAGTTTACTTCGTGGTTGACTAGACGTTAGGAGCATGTAATTCACTTCACGTATTCTCATAAATGCCATACTGATTTTACGTGTTATTTTTATTATTTATGTATTATTAACCCATGCTTACTCAAATATTTTTTAATATTTGTGTTTTTAAATTCGTAGAATTTTTTTAAGTATATTACTGTTTATTTCCTACGTACAAAATGATATAGAAGTTTTAAAACAACAATACTATGCATGTAATATTTTATAACTTTTGTTGAAGTGCAAAAGAAGATTATGTAAAATGAGATTTAGGACATATTAATCAAAGTTGTGTTTTCCTGATTTTAAAGTTTTGTGGCCATTATTATTAATTATTGATGCATATGTAATTATATACTGTTATAAATAAATAAATTAAAATATTAATATCAAATATGTATAAGTAAATATATTTTATTACTTGTATAATATATTTAAGTATATGTATTTGATATAATAATTCATGACAACAATGTAAAATGAAGATATTTTAGTATAGAAATAACAAATCATAATAAATTAGCTTGTGTATATTTCTGATTTATTTGTATTAAATAAAAAAATTATTGCATCGTTATTGAGTGGTTTTTAGTTATGTGCGCGTTATATTTGTTTTATTTTGGTTATATTATAATTTATTTGTAATGTAATGTCTTAATGAACAATTATTTTCATATAAGAATTTATTGAAAATAAAACTTAGAAATTGAATTTTGAATTTTTATTTTTAATTATTGGATATAGTAATTATTATTGATGCAAATTAATCGTATGACAATAAAAATGTACAGCTATAAATTCTATGTGTACCAACTTAAATCTTTTAATTTGAAAATTATTCATATCATTTTGTTTTTGAATTTATGTGTCTTTTAAAATAGAGTTACCGACTGTATCAAATAATAATGTTTCAATGAAAACTATGTTAAAATAATAAGCAACTGTTCCAATTTGAATGTACATGTTGGATTATGAAAATTTGATAGCCATTAGCGTAATGGATGACACCATAGAACTTCCATTAGGTAACCTTGTCATTACATTTAGCCATATAGGGGTCTGGGGATACTTATAATCCATCATGAATAATGCATGAGAGAAGACTGATACATGTGTCTAATGAAACTATCTATATGAAAATTCTATAAATCCTCTGTAGGTGGGTTTATGTTACTTTTGATGTACATTTTTCAGCTGCTGTTTGATACCATCACAACTACTGCTGACGTTTTCAAATGTTTATTGTGGGCAATAAACTCATTAAGTACTATGGAAAAATTAAGTGATCACTTTGAAAGTTTGAACGTGATGATATTATTACATTATGTTAAAATAGTAGTATCCTTAATGATAGACATAAGTGTATAATAAATGCAGTTAGTGTTTATCTTTCACGATCAATAATGATGATTCATATGTTCAGTTGACAGATAAGTAGGTATGTACTCCGTAAAATAAATTTTGAAGTATCAGAAATGTTTTTGGAAAAATATCCTTAACTTCTGGACGTTATTATGGACAAAATTGCTGAACTAATAAAATAAAATAAAAACAAAGGGATGTTCACCTTGCGGATGAGATGTGTGTGCTACTGTTACAGTGTTAATATTCAACAAAACTCATTTTGTTATTCTTTTAGATAAACTTGGTTGGTTGGACTTTGTACTATTATTTTATTATTATTTGTTTTTCAATTTTGCATATATTTTCATCGTAAACACATGTCATGAAAAATTTAAATACCTATGGTTGGAAGTAGGTATGTTATTATAGTTATGTAAATTAACTAAATGTCTAAATCGTTGAATTAATTTGTCGGTTAAATTCAATATATTTATGTCAGTACACTGTATACCATAGGTACAATAATGAAAACTCCTCTCGTTATTCACTATAATGTTAGGCCTTGTCAAAATTGAGTTTATTAAATGGACAAATCAATGCGGTAAACATGAGATTATATTGTAGCCTGTACAGTCATTGAACACTATGTTAAGGTCAGACCTGACCACTATTTTAAAAATGTGACGAGAGTACCTAGTGATTTGACGTTTGCAATTCATACCAGAATATGTGTGATTACTTAATGAAACTTGAGCATAAATTTATCCATGAGTAATAAATAATATGTAAAACAAGCTGAGTTACCCGGCGTTGCCCAGGGAAATGATTGTGAATGTTCAACTCATTTTGGGTTTAAATTCGCGTGGAAGCAATACTTTTTATGTCCTATCATCCGGAATAACGGTTAAAATATTTTTATAATCATTTTTATTGTTTTGTTTTTGTGTAAACTAAATGTTGATTAATATTAATATTTGTAATTCATGGCTTGAGACTTTTTCACTGATTTGTACCAAACTCGCAAGAAACGCAAAGAACGCAATTCTAATATAGCAATACGACTATTTTCTTGATCTGTCTATCTCTGGTCATCATTGCGGTTAGCATGTGAGGTAGCTCTTCGCATATTTGATTGACTGCGACGACCTATGTTAGGTTCTCTTCTCCTCGGTATCGTAAATTGTAATTAATCAAAGTGAGAAAAGGGCAGGAAAATTTCAGAGCATATTAAGATTGATATGTAGATGGTTTCTGTGAAGTTTGTACGGTGTTTTCATTTTCAATACATTTTGTTGTTGTTTTTGACCATATCGCCAGGCGTGCACTTAAGAGGCCATAACTCCGGAACTACTTATCACACAGCGTACAAAATTTACAGAAATCTATATGTCAATCTTAATATGCCCTGAAATTTTTATCGAAATCCGTTTTGTGGATCTTGAGTTATAAAATTTATTCAAAATGTACACTTATTTTTATATATATAGATAGATGTACATATATAGACAATATATATTTATATATATATATATATTTCTTAATTTGAGGATTGAGGCCATTGCGTTATAATTTGGGCCCGAGTACTTTTTTAGAAGAGCCTGTATAGGTAGGTATCTGTACTGTATCAGTACTCGGCCGGGAAATGAACTAAACGAATCATTATTATATTCAATATAATATATATTAAATATAGATAGTGTTCTATATCAATCTTCTATTATGTTATCATCGGGCAAAAAAACAACATGATCCTGTATATAATTTTTTCTTTTTTTGGGTGGGAGGTCCTGTGGTTTTTAAGTTTGATAATCCATTCTCAATGTGAGGTAGGTAGGTTTAACCAGCTGTAGTTGAAGTACGATATCGTTATTGGTTATAGGTGCCAATGGGTTCTGTGTAATAATAATAGTTAACATTTTATTGTATTCTGTAGGTACCTACAGAAAGGCGGTGAAAAACGATCAAAAATGTAATTCTACTGCGTTGGCGTATAACCAGTACTTATACGAGGTTGGAATGGTACGATACAGTAATTTTTGTACTAAATTACTGTATTGTTATTCACTGCCGATTTTGGAAAATACTTTCGGAGTGAAAATCCAATAAAAAATATAGCAAGCAAATAATAATTATAGTATATTATAATGTAGGTATGTATATCGTTATATATTTTGGAAACAAAAGTCTGTTGAATGTACGCGTGGTGTGTAGGTATAACACTGAGGCGTGTGTGCGCCTATACGCGTTTATATAATATATTTGACAATATGGGTGTATAACTCGTATGACAATATAATAATATGATCTAGTATACGTATACATAGGTGGTAGGTACAAGGTTAGGTTGTACGGACCGTACAACCTAACGGACCGACCTCCGACTCGCTGTGAAATGTTAAGGAGAAACGGTATTTCATTTATTTATTTTTGTTTATTCTTAAATCGCGAACACGCGCATTATTCCAGTAGGTATACGCGTACGAGGAGAGGGTGATAAAGTGAAAATTCCAGTGTGACGAAGCAAAAGGGGATGGCGCGCAAACGAAGCTGGATCAGCTACGCAGGGGGTTGTGGAGTCATGCAGTGTATATATATATATTATAGGTGGCACGAAGCCATGGACATATAATGTGGCTACGGTACGTATATAACTAAATAATAAGGTTCGGTACGATCGCGGACGGCGAGTAGTATCGGTTGAAGTCGATCCTCATCGCTAGTGTTCCCAGACCTAGCGTGGTCCCACTGTCCGTCAGTTTCGACAGCAAATCGCCGAGCTCCGTCTGAAAGAATATAAGGTATTACATGCATATATATATATATATATATATATATATATATTAATGAAATAATTTCACACAAACGGTTACATCGTGACGAGAACCTGTAGAAACTGTTTAAACTGCGTATACGTTACACAGGTACATCTGCGGCCATAAAATGTACACCGGAGGGTTATATTTTTTATATTCGTACAAAGACCTGCATCGTGTCGCCGTACTTACACATCGTCGGCTTCCCACGCGAGTTCCCGCCGACGATGCCGCCACCGTAGAATAGAACATTATGTCAACGCGAATACAGATAGATAATATTATATAGGTACATATTGTATACGTATATACGACTTTTATGCATTCACTGTACAACGGTTTTACAAACGAGAATAAAACGTGCTGAGGAATGACCGGACGAACTGTTAAACAATATTCGTAACATTATATTATCGTCAATAATACTCTATAACCAGGACTTGAATTGAGGGGGAGGGATTACTCTACAAAGTACATATAAAGCATATCCATTAAAATGTTTCTAAAAAATGTTCACTGGAACGCTTGGGTCGAAATAATCCTCATGTTAAAATTTAGTACCTAATTATATTTATAACTTATGAGTGTTATACCATTATGATTTTATGATTTATCAATTTGCAGTAAGATGTTTGAACTTTAAACAATTTGTTGTATTTTAAAATTATATCAACTATTATTACATAATACATAGTCTCATCGGCGGTCAACCGCAGCTAATAAATTCCGACGTTCCGAGTAACAGTGTTTTATATGAACAATAAAACTAATTTATAATATGATAATATGACTCCACAATAGGTAATAATAGCGCTTATTTTAAAGCTGTTTAGGTCAAATACAGGTAAAATAGTGCATTTATCAGAATACTTTTTAGTGCTGTAAAGTTCAAGCTCTGATTAATGATTACACGCGTGTATGCTTAAATGTACATGAAAGATTTGATAATCATTATCACCAATCTGTCCCAGTTTTAACCGTGCTTTAATTATAATACACTATTTTTCTGCTGGTGTAATCAATTTCGAGTCTATATACCCATAAGTCCTATACACATGAGGTAACACAAAGTCCACTATATTATATTAAATGCACGCGAATCATTTTATAATAGTTTTAATTTCTTTGTGTTTATTTAACGTTATGCTTTACTTTACGATTACCTATTAGTACCTAACCTAACCTACCTATTTATACACCAATATTTTATAGCTAATAGGTACGCTTGCTATTCGTATACTCATAAAAAAAACACTGAGCGCAGTTCATATCATATCTACAAATGAATGCGATATAAGTATGTAACCAGTGACATTTGTTTCTATAACTTTTTGTTTATTCACCTTTGAAAAAATGAGTCGCACACATCATTTATACTACATTATGGTCTACGGGTTTCATTATTTTCAAAGCTGACAGCAAAAAGGTGTCATACAGTATACAAATAGTTTTAATTTAAGAAAAACTATACCATCTCTACCATGCAGCTACCGTTCGGTTAGTTCATGTGTTCAAAATATTAAGAGTAATATTCTTAAACATTAAAGTTCAGGTTTCAAATCAATAAATAATTGTCAAACAATTCTTAATGCTAACAAATCGTAATCTTGTAAAAATACTTATACGTAAATAAATTTGTTTAAATAAACACAAACACAATTAAAATGTTGCACAAATGTATTAAACTTTTTTTTTTCGAGACTTATTCATGAATATTGGAAACATCAGAAAAATTTGAAAGTTTAAAACTGTTTTATAAAATATAATTGCGACATAACTTTAAAATTTTCATTTTGTTGGAGTAACAAAATGGTATTCATGCTCGAGAATATACATAATATAATATTATAGTTTAGTATATTACAGAGTCGTAACACATTCTGGACATGTATATCATATAAATATATTATTATTATATATTAATATTATTATACTAGTCAATTTGATTTTACAAAACTATCTGTCGTATGGACTTTTTTGAATATTTGTTTTTAGATTCTGAACGGAGTGATGGAATCTATTGATTTTACAATGATGTGTTTTTTTTTTTTTATTTTTATTTATTTTTTTGTGTCTGAGAACACGATTTTTGGTAGTAAAAATGCTTCGATTTCCTCAAACAGCAACTTTTCTAAAAGTAAAGTGAATGTAGATAGTACTTGGGCAATTCAAAAATTCAACTTTTTCAATAATTTTTAAAAAAATCGAAAAAAACGATAAAAAAATTACGAAAAAACGGGAAATTTTACGAAAAATCACGTTTTTACAAAATAGATTTTTTTAAAATACTCTAACTCAAAAACGAAAAACCACAACTACTTGAAATTTTCACCAAATCTTTAAATTGATGTTCTCTATACATGGTTAAGTTTTCAAAGTATTTTGACTAATTTTGACTTATTTATAGACAGTTTAAATTTTCGATTTTTGTAAAATTTTTTTTTTAAACATCTATACAATTTAATTGGCTGACCGAAGACTCTTGAAAATTTAATACAAGGTTTATAATAAGTTAAAATTATCGTTACTAAAAAATATCGGAGATCGTTTCACTAAAATTTTTTTTATAAGCCCATAAAGCTTAAATTTGTATAAAATGTTTCAAAATCACAATAATTTGCAAGTTATTTTGTAGATAAAAATTCATAAAATCTATTCTGTTCATACTTAAGGTTCAAAATTTTAATACTAGGTTATCCACAAGCTAATCTTTAAAAATCTTTAAAAAAATTTCTACCGGACCAAAAGGAAAAAATTTTATGACTGTTTGAAATTTAAATTTTTACGAAATTGCATAAAATAGCGATTTATGGTCAAACGATTTTAAATATTTATTATAATTCAAAAAGTATAAGTCGTAGAAACTTGAAATTTTCACCAGTTGTTAAGATAGGCATTTCCTTTATGTCATATTTTTTTTCAAAATATTATATTGATTTTTAAGCCACTTATATAGGCATTTAAAAAATTCGAATTTTTTTACTTTTTTTTTTTTATAATCGGTGATAAAAAAAAATTGACTGATATAAAATACTTGAAAATTTAATAAAATATTCCACACAAGTAGTTTTTATTGTCATTCAAAAGTCATCAAAATCCATAGGCACAATTTTTTTTTATAAGCGTTTGAACAGCGAATATTGACATAAAATTACATGTAAAATACAATAATATAATATATAAAATTCTAGACTGACAAATCATATCGGTTTTTTTAAAATGCTCTAATTCAATAACGAAAAACCGCAATAACTTGAAATTTTTGTTAAATCTTTATATTGGTGTTTTCTATACATGGTTAAATTTTCAAAGTATTTTGTCATATTTTTACTTATTTATAGACAATTTAAATTTTCGATTTTTGTAAGTTTTTATTTTTAAAATATCTATAAAATTTTTTCAGCTGTCCGAAAACTCTTGAAAATGTATTAAAGAATTAATTATAAGTTATACTAATTGTAACTAAAAAATATCGGAGATGGTTTCACTCAAATTTTTTTTATAAGCCCACAAGTTTCAAATTTGTATAAAATATGTTAAAATCGCGATAATTTGCAAGTTATTTTGTAGTTGAAAATTCATAAAATTTTTTCTGTTTATACTTAAGGTTCAAAATTTTAATACTAGGTTGTCCATAAGCTAATATTTAAAAATATTTAAAAAAAATTTTACCGGACTTAAAAGAAAAAATTTTATGACTGTTTGAAATTTAAATTTTTACGAAATTGCATTATAATTCAAATTAAATATAAAGTACTATATTACTATATACACATTTTAAACAAATATATTAACTCCGTTCAGAATCGTTATTCGTATACAATGATATTTATCATTGCATTCAAATTTAACAAATCCATTGTAATAATGACCTATCCTATAAACGAGGTGCACTCCACCCCCAACTGTACAGCAAAGCGAGGCCCACCCGTTTATATATATATATAAATATATAATTAGAATGAATCTTATGATAATCATTAGTAAATAAGTAATAACTGTGCCATTTTACTGCGGCAATCAATAGCATGATTGTTCTTCGGATTATCAATATATTACGACCATAAATACGACCAATTTATACCAACATCCTCCGCGTCTAATCCAATTTGGAATAATAAATAAAAGTTAACGAAACATAAATATTTGATAAATTTTAATAATGCAATGGCGCAGTTCATTCGTCTCGAGCCCCGAAACGTCCATATATTATTTACATAAAACATACCTACGAATTCGTGAGAAGCGCTAAATAATTTACTACAGTTCTCTTGAATTATTTCAATAGAATCACGTAGCAAAGAACATGGTGACTTGATGTGGTTTGTACGATGATATATGAATTTGTAGTTACTAACTATGGATTATACAAATAGTAAACTGCAGGGTCATAAATACATGTATAATATTTTTGGATAAACCGAGTTCCTGCGGCAGATTTCAAAAGATTGTAGTTAAACTGGAGTTTCAGGATAAAAAAAAGTAATTGTAGGAAAACGGATTTTAAAATATTTTAAAAACTTATGTAGATTACATTTAACAGTCCATGTAATGACTAATGGATAATTAGAAGTATTCCCAGGTATGTGATTGCATATTCATTGGTTGCCCTTCGACGACTGAGTTATCAATAT
Source organism: Chaitophorus viminalis (assembly GCA_025469195.1). Lineage (NCBI taxonomy): Eukaryota > Metazoa > Arthropoda > Insecta > Hemiptera > Aphididae > Chaitophorus > Chaitophorus viminalis. The sequence continues at coordinate 41,190 of JAIPRK010001585.1, forward strand.
TTATTTTACTTAACGCGAAGCGGCAATTCAAAAACACATTATAAATATTAAAAAGACAAGCAAAGAAAATATTAGATGTTTTTGTTAAAATTTATGTTGTTATAGATAAATATTTTTAATTTAACGGGGAGTAATAGGATTAGGGACTTGGTTTACTAAATACAAGTTTAAATCACTCGGACTCGATTTACCGGTTAATAATACAAATCATATATCTATAAATATAAATATTTTCTCTAGGTACTTACTATTTATACTTATTACTTTGTACAGACTATTAGGATTCAATCTAATAATATGTATCTAACTATAGAGTATATTATAGACTCTAACATTATACGCGTTATAACTGACGTAATAAAAACAATAATGTGTTATTATAATACAAATTTAGTCACCTCGTATGATTTTTTCATCGCTTCGAGATTGGCCATAAACTGGTATATTAGTTGGTATTTTTCACCACACGAAATGATGTTGCTGTAGGTCTTTGGTTCCGATTTGGTCGACAAAAATCCTTGCATCTCATGCACGAAACATTCGAATACGTCAGCAAACATTTTGACGAGTTTTTCTAACGATTCGACGTACTCGTATATAGACTGAAAACCACAATGTATATACGCATTGTATGCTACATAAATGTTCACGTGAACACGTGCTATCAATCCTTTTATATTTTATATATTCAATGACTATTGATTATACCTACTTTAAGGTTTGTTCCAGCCGGTCATTGAACTAGTTCAGAACTGATTTAGATTTTAGTACCGTCTGTGACCAATGAAATTACCATATTTTAAGTTCTGAATCATTTTTATTTAATATTTGACGGTGCTAGAACAAATCTACAGGCCATATCAAATAATACAGCATAGAGCTGTAGACCGATTTGTGGAGATAATATAGAGAAGGAGCCTCAGGGAAGTACCAAAGTAAAGTTTCGAAAAAATGATTCTATTCAATTGTTCATTCATGTACTTCTAATAAGAACAACATGACATTTCGAGTGTTAAAGAAGAAAACATATAGTTCAATATTCAGTATAACTTACTGTTTTCTTATTTTGTATTGTATGTGTGTATTATACTATGATCTATTATCATTTATATTTATATTCTTTGTTACCTTTCGGATTTCAAAATAAAATATAAAACCTAGTAGTATATAAAGTTTGGTATCTATACTATTCTGGCATATCGTCAACGTTATGAATTCAATTGTACCTTAAACTGTACGATTTTCGATGCGGTCTGTAAACTGTGTTTTTGTGTTTGTTTGTTAAAATCGAAAGATTAAAAGTTACCTATCTACATTTCATAAATAAACAAAATCAAAAGGATTGTTCCTCTGCATTAGAATAAAAGAAAACTTGACGGGAAATATTTATTGGAACATATAGATCGGTCTTTAGTAATAGCTCTGTAAATTTTGTAGACTATAGAAAGGTTCATAATATTTAAACTGACATAACCAATCAAGCCAATAAAAATTATACTTTGTTTGGAACCGTGTATACTATTTAGATAGATTAGGTACAGCGCACTAACATGTAATGGTGTAGACATCACAGTTTTTATTGGAAAAAATAAAATTACAATCATTCATTGCATTGCTTATGATTACAGTTTATTATATTTTTATTTTTTACAATAAGATAGGTATTCGGCAACTGCGTCTAAATATTACTGAAATAGTATGACTAAAAAGAGTTTAAAAGTTTTTGAAATTTTTACACTGTAAGCTTTAATTCAATTTATAACACTAACAAAAGCAAATCAAATTGTTCTTTCTTTTGAAGTTTTAATGGAAAACTTATCGACAATCTTCGCGAAATCTTAACTTTTTTATGTATAATGCAAACCAAAAACCACAAACAATGTTATGTTATAGTTAACAATTGAAAGTATAATTTTTAAAGCGATAAAATAAAAAATTATTAGGTATATAAAATACTGACAAAAAAAAATATAATAGATATGTAATAAAATAAAGGAAAATAATAAAAATGTAAGGAGTAATAATACTCATAATAATGATAAATCTATCATATTAATTGAGAAGAAGTTGGTATTTCGCAGAACGTACAATGTACATATATACAATTTTTATTTTTAATTAGGTACCGCTTTAATGTGGGATTTAGGGTTTAGTTTTTACCTCATAAAGTTCAAAATAAAATAATCATTTTGGCTTATTTGAATAGTATAATATCAGGTATAAATATCTTTCGAGTTTCCTAGTATAAAATAATGCCGTTTTGTTCTTATAAGTCATCGAAACTTTTTAAAAAATTACATTATTTTCGAGAAACTTACCACAGATGAATCATACACACATTTCGTAATTGATTCCAAAAACAACATATGAGCATCCATAATCGTTTTAATGCAAGTAGCTCTAGACGTTTCACCCCTGAACCGTTTCCATTCATCGTTGATCGCTTCGAATACGAAGTTTTGAATGTCGTTTACACAGCTTACCATACTTGACAGCAATGCTTTTGTGTTTCTCAAGACTGGTTTCAAATCTACTGGTAAAATACGTGTGTATTTAGTATTTAAAATAAAATTGTAAAAAAAAAATTTTCATGACGTTAGTGTGTTGGGCAGTAGTTAGTATTGCAACAGCCAACAATATAGGTAAATGACCTGAAATATCGGGAAATTAGACTACCAGCTACCTATACTGCTATACTAGTTATCATTTTGTGTTCGTAACCAGCTGGTTACTACTGTATACACATTAAGTCAATAAACAAGATACACCGATACGAAAATAAATAAATGTGTTCAAACGTCATATAATTTTTAAAAATTATAAGGAATAGGTAGAATACCCAGAAGAAAATGTTATTACAATAATTAGTTCAAAATAATAGTTACCTATGTAATTATTTGAATTATATTTAGTAAAATTTTATTATTAAAACCATTTATTTAATTATTTATTGATATCAGTGAATGATGAATGCAATTTATTGTAAACATAGGATAGTGCAGATTTTATTGTTTTATTAATTTATAGATTTGTTATACCTAGTAGTTTTTATAAATTAATAATTATCAGTTTTCAAAAATCTGTGTCGAAAAATTAGATTCTATGTAATGTAATAAAATAACTGAAATAGCACGTAGGTATATAGATTAATACGTATAAGAGGCTTATCTAAACACAGTTGAAAATGCTATTTTGATTTTTGTAATAGAATTTTCGATATAATAATTATAATTGAACACGGAAAAATTAAAAATTAGTCATATTAATGAATATATACAATATAAATTTATAATATCATATACGTACCTATATGTTGTACGTGGGATGCTTTAAAAATTAATTGCACGAAATATTTTTTCAACTTGTTATTTGCGTTGTATAAACGTTAAATATAAATTTTATATTATTGAACTCAGAGAATTGTTTGCGTCATTATTCTGTACACTAAACGTATGCAATGCATTATGAAAAACCATGTTTTTATTAGTATGTACTGCTATTATTATTAGTTGAATACTTGAATTATAATAGTGAATAATTAACAATTAAAAATTCTATTGTATTCAATAACATATAGTTTTTAATTGTAGTACCAAAACTATTATTGTTATGAGAATCGAGAATCAGTTAATGCAATATTATACATAGTTGATAAGTATAGCACATTTTCATTACATAATACAATATTCGCGATTTACCAGATATTTTATAAGATGTTTTCATGAAATAGTTTAGTCCATGCCATATTTTGTTTGCGGTCCAATCAACTTTTTTCAGACGCCATAAAAATTTAAATACGTTGGCATAATGATTACAACATGGTCCGAATACCTGTATCAAAATGGCCATGATTGGTTTACAAATAATATCGTCTTTGACATAGTAATTACAGTAATTAAAATGAGCTTTACCTGACTCAGTGGTTCGTCAGCTACGTACTCGAACTTGAAACTATCCCAGTTCACCTCGCCCGTCCCATCCACCCGGTACTTAAAACAGCCAAACGATTTCTCATCATCGTTTCTAGCAGACGTTAAATTGCGCGCAGTTTCCACGATTTCTCTTAATTGATAACTGTGCATCTTTTTCTTTCCAAAATACGGTCTAGAAAAAGAAAACACAACACGTGCCTACAATTAATAATCTGTTCGGTTTCCTAGGCTTATTTTGAACCAGAATCGTACTCCAACTTGAAAATGATGTAAGTGTAAAAGTCACCACGACCAAACAACATATACTTCCAAAGTCCTTCGAAGTGTAAAAACATATCGTACTTATCTGTCAACACTCCCACCATCATTGCGGACGATTGATCAACCGCATCTGATACCATTGTCGATGCTCTGCTATATTTGTCGGCCAACCCGATTAGAAGTCCGTCTAAAAACCCACAAACGCTTCGTTTTACATTCTAATTCTCGCCAGTCTAATTGATTCGGATCACCTTCATTGACTAGTCTCGCGATGTTTTCTCTAAGTTTCTCGATTTTCGCGTCTGTGTTTAAACCGAGTATGTTTAACAGGAAATTCATGTTTTTGCCTGTTTCATAAATATTTTTCAATTGAAGTTTACTCAAAAATTCCAACTTGTTCGTCGAACTATATCAAAACCAATATCGATTATAATAATAGAAGTTACATTAAACCAAGAGAAATATTCAAATAATTCGCTTGGCATATCTATATATTATGTGTCGTAACCTTAATTCATGGCTGTCACGCCAATAATTCTCAGATGAAGTTTTCACTATGAAAAATTCGCCATGCTCGTCTTCTAATTCGCCGTCGGTCATCCAGCGGATAATCATCGCTTGCACGGGTTTCGCTACCTACAAATGCGATTATTTTTTTTATTTTTTTTTGTCGACGTACTTGCTAAAATAACAAGGGCAGGGTTTTACATCGTTTAAAATTGTATTTTTGATCTCGTGAATTTTCGAATAGACTAACGTAGAAATTAAATTGCATCCATGTTTGCCCTTAGAATTCTCTACAGTATCCGCCAGACACCTAAACGTCATCAGAACTTTGTGGTCGATTGGAATGAATGTATGTAGGCTATCGCTGGAGTTATCCAGTACCTTAAAGTTGTCACGTAGCTGAAATTATAAAACCGTGGTTATATATTTGCTACAAAAATTGTTAGTTTAATACACTAGATACAGTTGGCGTTCAAAAATGTTTAAAAATACTTCAAACAGAAAATATGTTGGAAATCCCGAATAAATTTACAAGTCTGATAATTGAGTACCATTCATTTTTTTGTTATCTAATAATAATACTATTGAGAAAAAGACCGCAGATAATTATTTTAGATATTAGTGATACTAAAGTTATTCTTATTTATAAATTCAAATTTCAAAGTTAATTTTTATATAACTCATCCATGCACATTATTGCACATCTACCACAGGAATAAAATGTATAACCACATGATACTATATTAGGAATGTTTTTCAAACATTCAAAATATTAGTTGTTTATTTTAGAACTAAACGTGTCTGTATACCTAAACGATCCGAGTTGTTGTTTAAGCAGTATTTAAAAATGGTCTTTGACTTCACTGGTAATGCGTATAGAATGTGATATAACATATCATAATAATAAACACTAATATTATTATCTGTATCAGACATCAGTAATAATTTATGTAGTAATATTTACATAGTTTTTTTTTTTTAATTTAATAATTTTCATTGTATTCACAAATTTAAAATGTCTTCCATATTACCACAAAATGTTCCCAACAGTTTAAATATTTTCAGATGTATTACATACCCATGTATTAATGTATGCGTAATACGAATTTATTTCCTTTTCCAAAGTGATCCTTAAGGCTTCAACTGTGCGTCCGTAACACGTTTCGTCGACGTCGTTCACGTACGACTTGATGATATTGTGCAAACGTCCGAGCTGGGTGACAGGATCTACAATGAACTCAAAACCCGGAATCATTTCCCATGCGTTTGCGTGCGTTTCGATCCATTTTGCGCCTTGGCTACATTGTACCAGGTTTGAAAATGCACGACTACGTATACCTTCCCACGAAGTCTTATTGGCCGTTCCCGGCGACGGTCCGGTTTTATTCCGATCGTATCTGCAGTCGTCCAGGTGTAGTCGTTGTTCAATACAGAGTCCGTCCGGGCCAACAATCTGCAGAATGTAGTTAATTAACTAAATGATAATCGTAAATTATGTGCGTGACGCGTGAATATTACTCGATCGGAACGTAGAATCGACACACTACTCGATTTGTTTTGTTCCAGCAACCTGTGACAGATGCGTAGTACGCCATTCGTGTCCAGAGGTTCCTAAAATGAACAATACAAAAACCGTTGTTGTTACATATGTTACATAGCACTATACGTTATTATGCGGTAATGAATGAGAAATACGACATTTTTGATTTTCAAATCGACAAACAGAGCCGTGAACTGTTCCTTTTGTGGTGATTCCAATCGTTCCGTAATGCTATTATCGTGATGTTCTGTTGAACCGAACGATTCCTTTGAACGGTCTTTTAATATTCCATTGCATATCGTGTTGTACAGATCATCCGTGAAAGCGTTTCCGCTTCGTTCTGAAATGATAAATACGTTGTACAGATATGTGGTGGATATGTGATTGATTATAAATTACAATATATAGTGATTATTGTCACTAATATACGGTAAATATTAATTAACAATATTATACTTACGGTCTGAGTTGATCATTTTGGAGAGTAAAATGCGTAGTCGTAAAATTAGTGGTGTAAAAATAATGCAATAAAATTCTAAACGAATTGATGACTTTCAGTTTTTTCCAATTTCATAGATAACAAACCATTTTATTGTATACCTTACATAGATATATTTTACTTAATGACACAACGGAATAACGAAATGTGGTTGTAATCCGTGGCGTATAAAGTAAAATAATATTTAAAGTGTAACGTCACTTTAGTGCATTTGTATATTTGATACCTATATTGATACGAATAGGTATATAGGTAATTATTATTACTTACTATACCTATATTTAATATTCGTATGTAGTTGATAGAAAGATAGAAGTTTTTATTATATATATTATGTATTATATTATGTATATAATATTAATATTTCGGTTGGAATGTTAATACTTAATATAGTAAAACGGTAAAATTATTATTATTGTATTTATATTTCTTGTTCTTGTACTAGAATTAAGACATTAAGTGATTATTAAATTTGTACTGATCATAAACAGTGAAAAACAGTATAAACTATAAACTAATTTTTTGTCATCAGCCGCAGTGTACGTTTACATATTTTTGCGCTTAAATGATAAATTTCAAGTTGTTGCGGTTTTTCGTTTTTGAGTTAGAGCATTTTAAAAAAATGTTTTTTGTAAAAACGTGAATTTACGTAAAATTTCCCGTTTTTTCGTAGTTTTTTTTATCGTTTTTTCGATTTTTTCTAAAAGTATTAAAAAAGTTGTATTTTTGACAAGTCCAAGTACCATCTACATTCACTTTCCTTTCAGAAAAGTTGCTGTTTAAGCAAATCCAAGCATTTTTACTGCCCCAAAACATGATGACAGACACAAAAAAAAAAAAAATAAAAAAAAAAAAAAACACAAATCATTGTAAAATCAATAGATTCCATCAATCCGTTCAGAATCCAAAAATAAATAGAAACAATTATTTATAATTTGTGCACTATTAAGTATACAGGTGTGAATGAAGATCGTTTTATTATAGTTATATGGTTATATCATTTTATATCATATAATCATTGGCAAAAATTGAGTAATCCTAGTTCCTACATGATGGGTTCTCACTCTACTTTGAATTTATAAATGTTTTAAAATATTATTTATAACCTTATAATAGACAACGTATCATTAATATTTAACAATACGCCGGTCATAAAAAAAAATCAATAACTGATACGATCGTCAGATCCTGGTTTAACACAAATGTCAATAGTCATATAGTATGTGTATGAATAAACAAGTGGTCAATAAAATATGAATGATAATTTATTAACAATAGTTCATGTTTGATTAATTGAACACGGTAATTAATATTTTCATTGCCCGTATGGGTTTGCAAATATTAGAATATAATAAAAATATAGTATGTATGAATAGCATTACGCAATGGTTACACTATCATTACATAACATAATAGTATAGTGTTTTGATTATACAGTTGATTAATAAACAACGTGTACCTACAATGTGTTGTATCAACATAATTACTTAACTTATAAATAAATTAAAAGTAAAAAAATGTCATTATATAATTTATTGGAATTAAATAAATTAAATATATACTTATATAAAATACACACACATACACAAATATATATATATATATATATATATAAACATATATAATGATTAATGAATAATGATTTAAAGGTGAAAAATCAGTGATAACTATTGCTTTAACAACACGACGTCACCTGTTATTAAGAACAGTTTGAGAATTGAGATGCAAGATTTGATTAAGATGCAGAAATCGCAAACCCATGCGTATATAATATTACGTAATCGGTAACATCGTGTTCGTGGGATACGTATTCCATACAACATACACTATATTAAATTATACCGGTATTGTGACGTATGAAGTATGAAAACACTACTGAAATAGGTAGCTACGGCGGTGGCGTTAACACGTCATATCGTCCGCGAAAATGCATGGACCCTGGAAAATAAAAATTAATAAAGAAACCATTTTAAGACGAAAACGAAAATTAAAATATGTCGATTTTTTATCTACAATCCATCGCCGCATGCTCGCACGATCTAGCAGATTCATTTTTCTGCGTCCATCGCCGACCGATATCGCACCGCTGGTTGTAGGTCAATTTTAGAGTGCGTCGACCCGTTATCGAAAATACGTATTAGGCGAGATAAAACGGCAGCACCGGTATTGGCGATCTGACCGAAGTTTCTGCAGCAGCGAGCGAGGTTAAACACGTATCGGGGAGCGGCCGGACACAGGAAACAATAATAATATTTTACGTCCGGTCGGTCGAGCACAAGCGCTTTCGGTCGAATCGTATGTACCGTCTTGGCTGTCGAAGTGTCATCCACCGGGGTCTTTACCGTTCTTATCCCGCGGGAAGACCCACGGCCGATAATATAATTTTAAATATAATAATATACTTACAGCAGTATATGTGGCGTATTTCCAATATCTTCTCCGGGGAAGGTTTTTAACAGTGTATAATAATATTTTAATATTTAATCATAAACATTTAATTGTGTAAGTTTGGTAAGTCGTAAGATATTATTATAATTCTCAGTGGACAGGGTTTAATCCTTCAATCTCCCATCACTATAAAAAAAGAAAAAAATAGCGCCACTTCTTGCAGTTAAAAACCATTCAATTTATTTCACATCATAATAAATTAGATGTGGTAAGTTAGAGACAAGGAGTAGTAATAAGAATATTGTGATAATTTACTTATCAAATGATCATGGAATGAAATTAAGTACTAATATTATTTTTTTAATATCCGCATCTAATTAGTGAACTCTAATATTTTTAGCAATTCCTTCTCAGTAGAGTTGGTGAAAAAATCATCATAGTATCAAATATTTATCCTTCATAGTTCATTTTGTTTTGAAAATATTTAAGAATAAATATCAAATATTTAATCATGTAGAGAATATTTGTATAATCAAACGTACCTACCTAAGATTTAAAATATTGGATGAAAACAAGAAGGGTGAATATATTACAAAAATGTCAGATATTATATCCTTCTTTACTAAGACAATATCAATTTTAAACCATGAAAATCAGTTATTCATTATTCGAGAATTAGATTGATGAATATAAAAGTTTCCAGAAAATCATTTTTATTGGGATCAAGTTCAAAATTAAACTTTCAAATGAAAATTTAAAATTGATATAGTTTAAATATTTAGTGGTTCAAGAATTCAAATATATGTAGACAACTTTCAAAATAATGTAAACTTTCATAATTATTGCGTAGCCGATGTGAGATAAAAAAATATCTTAATAATTGGATGTATGGAGGTTATAATAATAATAATAATTTAAAAACTTTTAAGTTTGTCATCGTATTCATAATATAAATGTTTATATATACACATATGGGAATCATCTTGTTTAGTGAAGTCAGCCATGTCTAATTATGAAATATAATTATCTAAGTAAATATAAGTGGCCCAATTGAGGTCTGAAATTACGTACGCGTACATACATAATACACAAATAGCTATAATTATTATATGAGTATTCAAGTCTCCCGAAAAAAATTGTTGAGGTACTAGTTTTAGTAACTACAGGGGATGCTAAGCTCACCCCAACAAATTGCGTCTATGATGTATCACACTACAGTTTGCAAGTTAGGCCACAACACGTATTGTACGTATGGATGGATATGAGCGGGTTTTAATTTCAAGACAACGTATAATACCTACGCTCAATTTTCTTCCGATGACCCTGTCGGAACTAAAACAATAGATTACAATTATAAATGCACAACGCTTACATAGCTTATAACTTTGTAGTTTGTACCACGTACATTATAGATAAATCCTTTGACGTATAACAATAGTTAATATGCAGTGTAGCATATAATTATGGTTATAATATGTTTGTACAGATACATATATATATATATATTAATATTAGCCATATAGGTATATTAATGAAAATGCCGTCTTTCCAATAATTTTAGGTACTATTAATAGTTCAGTTTTAAAAGTATATATTTTATATATATATATATATAGTTACCTGAACAGAAAAATGGTTAAAATGATGTTTGTACAGCAAGTTGTTGACAATGCGTAAGTGATGAAATGAACACAGTAAAAATCAGCTGACAATGACGATACACACGATTTTTTGCGAAGTCTTAGTCCAATATATTACTTACCTGCAGGTAGCTAATACCGCACGAAAACGGTCATATTTATCACAAATACCAAACAAGCATAAAGTAACACGACGGACTAATTCATTAACTTCGTGTAAAACGGTTACGTCCAATCTAAATGTTAAAGGCTATTTGATACTTAACGCAGGTGCGTGCAAATTTAATCTTATTCGTGCTGTCCCAGATAAATTGAATGTATCTGTACATATTAAATATATGCGAACACAGTTCACAAGTCTTGACTTGTTCGAGATTTTCTTGCATTTTCATAATTTTTTAAACGCTCCACAAAATATTGGTATCCATATTAGATCTAACGATAAGTCCATTATACAATATTGATATTCAAAATACTAAAAATTTCTTTAAAATTCATTAATATTTTTGATTTTTTTTAGAAAATGACATACCTATACGCTTTATTGATATCTGACCCAATCACTAGTCGCATTCAGATTATTTTTTTTTGTAATTATTGTCTTATGAGTTATTATTTAATTAATAATTGTTGTATATGATTTAATAAATAAATATATATATATATATATATATATATAATTTAATAAATAAATTACAATATATAGGTATATATTCGTTTGGACTGACGATGTGGAATATAGTTGTGCATATAAATATATCATAGTATGATTCATTCATAGTAAAAAATCTAGAATTTCGTGCTGTAGGTAATAAGAAGTAGTAACGGTGTACTAAAATAATATATTTTTTTATTTGTCATATTATATACATATATATCATTAATTTCACCCAAGTAATTTAATTAACTATATTTCCATTTTTGTTTCATTCTGAAGCATGGACAGTTTAACAAGGCAATTTTTGGTTTGTGGCTGTAATGTTTTCAGATTTTTAAATGTTTTGATATAAATACCCGTAGTAATTATAGTATGATACTATTTGAACTATTTACATTAGGTATTTAATTTTGGAATCATGCAAAATATAACGATTTGGTGCGTTATTACTTATTTTCCTTCAGCTGTACAACGCGGATACTTTTCACCTACATAAGAGATAGGTGTAAAATCGCGTGAGAAAGATAAGATGCGCTGCCCCAGTGATTATACGCATTGACTTTCAGCGCATAGGGCGCGGGTTCAGACCTGTACCGTTACATAATTTTTTATCCGCAATTTTACACCTAAATGACACCACCTCGTACACAGGATGGGACTGTGTTAATAATATGTTATAGAGTATGATGATTAGTTATTATTTCAGGAGGCAGAGTAATCCCACTCAGAGATAAAGACCGGAGTAAATTGTTTTTTTAGTACAAACAATTTACCAAAATTTGTTTTTTTTTTAAAAAAAAAAAACACCGCGTATAAGATGATTGTAGTGTACCTACCAAATACTTATGATACCTGAGACTTGAATACATAGGTGTAGGACTATAGGTATACCTACATAAAATATCAAACGTAAACAAAAATAAATTTTCTGTAGCGTGTTCTTCGCTTTGGAAAAATATAATAATCAATCAAGTTTGGTATAATAATACATTGCGGTCATTAAATTATTACAGATCGTTAGAAGAAATAAAAAAAATGAATTACTTGTGCTCGTGTAAGTTATTATAATGGAATGTCGGCACCGGTCTCGTCGTATTCGCTGCACGCTATGCGTTCATTGAGTCGAAGCGTCGCATCGGCCATATATTTATATGTATATTATACATCTATACATAATATAAACGTATATATAGGCACGTGTATCAGGATGTGGAAGAATTATTTTATTTCGTCCATTTAATGTTACACAACAGAGCAACCGACCGCAAGGACAGACCAATTAAACGGAAAGACATGAATTTCGAGACGAAAGTTTTTGGACTTTCTAAAAGTCGTTTCGGCTAATACCTACATTCGAGTAGATACTTACCCAGTATTACCCTAATATACGTGCATATACCCTATGCCTTCGTAATTCTGAGACCTATGATAGTCCAATTTTGCGGGCTAATGATTTTCTACCGCTGCATTAATATTATGTACGAATATGTTCCAGTCGAATAAAGGACTTACATATTAGTAGTTTGCGTGATGTCATAGTTGTTTATAATAATTAATAATAATTATACGCTGTATTCATGTTTTACATACACCGATCGTTATTGCGACGCCGCCACATTTAAAGGACGAGCTGAATAATTATGACAGAAAATAGCAAAACCGCTCTACTGTTTGTATTTTAAACTTTATTAGGTCGGTATACTCGAAGAGAAAAAAAATTTAATTGGTTTTTTTTCTAGGCGTCGTTAAAGTTTCCTATTTATAATAATATACATAATGAGTACGATTATCAGATTATTAGATTATAATATCATGTTATACAACATACAGCCGACTGATGCGTATACCTGTACTTAGGGACATATTTGTATAACATAATTGACTACGTTTAAGTCTGTCATATTGTTCAAAAAACAAAAACAAAATCGCTATTTTATTTCGGCTCAAACGCATCTTATTATAGCAGTTAGTACATACTACATAATATACGTATATAATATTAAATATTATTATACATAAATATGTAAGATGTATGCTGTGTGTGTGTGTGTGTGTGTGTGTGTGTGTGTGTGTGTGTGTGTGTGTGTGTGTGTGTGTGTGTGTGTGTGTGTGTGTGTGTGTGTGTGTGTGTGTGTGTGTGTGTGTGTGTGTGTGTGTGTGTG
>JAIPRK010001586.1:0-54552 GCA_025469195.1 Chaitophorus viminalis
TTGCAAGTTATTTTGTAGATAAAAATTTATAAAATTTTTTCTGTTTATACTTAAGGTTCAAAATTTTAACACTAGTTTTTCCATAAGCTAATCTTCAAAAATATATAAAAAAATTTCTACTGGACCACCGTTTGAAATTTAAATTTTTATGAAATTGCATAAAATACCGATTTATCGTCGAACGATTTTAAATATTTATTATAATTCAAAAAGTATAAGTCGCAGAAACTTGAAATTTTCACCAGTTGTTAAGATAGGTATTTCCTTTGTGTCATATATTTTTCAAAATATTATATTGATTTTTAAGACACTTATAGGCATTTAAAAAATTCGAATTTTTTACATTTTTTTTTTATAATTGGTGATAAAAAAAAAATTGACTATTACAAAATATTTGAAAATTTAATAGAATATTCCACACAAATAGTTTTTATTGTCATTCAAAAATCATCAAAATCCATAGGCACAATTTTTTTTTATAAGCTTTTGAACAGCGAATATTGACATAAAATTCCATGTAAAATATAATATAACATATAAAATTCTAGACTGACAAATCATATCGGTTTTTTTAAAATGCTCTTACTCAAAAACGAAAAACCGCAACAACTTAAAATTTTCACCAAATCTTTATATTGGAGTTCTCTATACATGGTTAAGCTTTCAAAGTATTTTGATATATTTTGACTTATTTATAGACAATTTAAATTTTCGATTTTTGTAAGTTTTTCTTTTTTAAATATCTATAAAATTTTTTTGGCTGTCCAAAAACTCGTTAAAATGTATTAAAGGATTAAATATAAGTTACACTTATTGTAACTAAAAAATATCGAAGATGGTTTCACTCAAATTTTTTTTATAAGCCAATAAAATTCAAATTTGTATAAAATCGCGATAATTTGCAAGTTATTTTGTGGTTGAAAATTCATCAAATGTTTTCTGCTTATACTTAAGGTTCAAAATTTTAACACTAAGTTTTCCATAAGCTTATCTTCAAAAATATATTAAAAAATTTCTACCAGATTTAAAAGAAAAAATTTTATGACTGTTTTAAATTTAAATTTTTACGAAATTGCATTAAAATTCAATTTAAATATAAAATACTATATTATATACACATTTTAGACCAACATATTAACTCCGTTCAGAATTGTTATTCGTATACAAGGATAGCTATCATTGCATTCAAATTTAACAAATCCATTGTAATAATGACCTAACAATAACAATAAACGAGGTAAACTCCACCCCCAATTGTACAGCAAAGCGAGGCCCACCCGTTCTTTTTTTTTTTGTTGTTGTTACGCATTTTTTTTGTTTTTTGTTTTTGTATAAAAAAATATAAACGACCAGAGAAAGTATACGTAATAAAATACTATGGAAATATTTTTCTTTTTATCTAGAGATAATTAATTGTGTTGTTTGTTTTATCGTCATATAGAAATATTTGTAGGTATATTAACACCTCGACGGCCATAAAAAAGTAGTGGGTTTGATATTTTCCATTAATACGTGGCACTCTCTATCGGTAAAATAAGTTGTCAGTCATTTTAATATTCACTGTGTACTTTGTAGTGGCAATACTTTGAAATAAAATTAATCGAATAATATATAAATCAACAAATATATTACATTTATATTAAGTAATAGTAATCATAGATGCTTATTTCATCTAGCTCTTTGATTATGCATATTATTTCTTTTTAATATAATAATATATATATATTGTCCTCGTATGGGCACAAAAAATTTTGCGGTTTTCCGTGGTCTCTGACAAAACCGGATCTTGCGTTCGAACTTTGACGCAACACTGCTAGTAGGCAAACACTACTGACGCCTACGCTAAAATTTGTTATCGTTAATTAATTCATGTATAATAATACGTCTACTGCAATAATCATTGACGTTGTTTTGAACATTATTATGGTATTCGTGTACAAAATGAACAAATGATTATTTGTGTAGGACGGTATGATTACTGTAATACTGTGGCATATACGATATGTAAATAAAACCGTACCATATACAAGCTCATGTTCTTGTATTCTAAAACCGGGAAACCCTTGTATTCGGGTGAGACATCACGTTTGGGTGGGATTTGGGGATGGGTAAATCGTCAACGATATTGCTATACTGGTCTTTTAAATTTAAAACCAATATGTATATCAATGGCCATTGCTCCCGAAAAAGAGATACTTAGTGAAACTAGTCGGATGGATCGTCAGTTCATATTAATTATAAAATGATACAATGTAGTAGAACGAAATATCTTAATTATTGTAATGTTTAGTTTAAGGTAACTTTTCGTGTTTTAACTTTTGTAAAAGAAAAAATGTATAAAATGTTTATTAAATGTCTAAATATCAACAAAAGTACGTGGTGAACTTAATGGCTCACTACGATTTATTTTTATGAATAAAAACCAAATAATTAATAATTATATTAATTAAATAAAATTCTTCAAACATTTGAGATAAGTACCCGATTTCTTCAAAATTACACTTTACAAGGCTAATAAAAGTCTCCGGGACTTTTTTGGTAAAAACATTATTTATTAGCTGCAAAGAAAATTTTATAAAAATGTGATATGCACCGTGGAACAAAACATGATGATTTTTTGTATTTATAAATAATCTAATCAAAGTGGATAGTGGGTAACAAAATACTAAGCAGTATCTGGTTCAAAACTTTATCTTGGTTAAATTGTTTGTACTATTTTTCTCAATTATTGAGAAATTTAAGTTATTACCCTTTTAGTTATTTTCCAGTATTCACCAGAATACCAAAATAAATAAATAAAACCTCTTATTTTGACTAATATTGACTATAGGTTAACTAAGGTATTTATAGAACAGAAATAATATAATAATTTCTGTCCAACTTTATTCGGTTCATTTTGGTTATATTCTTGAAATATTGTTCATTCACAGTGTCGTGCCTTGTGGTTTTTGATAGCCGTTAGTCGTTAGTTGGTTTTAAATATCCGTTAGTTATTAGTTGGTTTTTGATAGTCGTTAGTTGTTAGTTGATTTTAAATATTCGTTAGTTATTAGTTGGTTTCCAATAGTCGTTAGTCGTTAAACCATTTGTTGTCATTCGGTTGTAGAAATTATAACCGACTATTAGTCGATTTTTAGAGTAATATTTTTATTTTTAAATAGTTGCATGTGTCACTAAAAGTGTGTGAGTGTGTCACAGGTTGGCCATCTCTACTCTAGACAATGTAAACATTGATTTTAGAATATACAGATAAGAGGTTCTGTATATTATAGTGGCGACCGGTTTCGCGACGGCGACTATTATAGAGCGCTGTAGTCGCGCTGACGGCAAAAGTGGGGTACCCACCCCGTCATAGTACGGTTGTCGGGAACCGTCAGGAGGGGGGTTGATGCCGGTTCTTCGCCGGCCCGCGGCCGTCGTGGCGTCGTCAATATCGTCTATCTAATAATCGAATGTGCATTATCTACTGTAGTAGATAACCATGCATGCGGTACACGTTGCTATTACAGCTGTAATGTGCAATACTGCAATGTGCGTCACTGCTGTGTGATAATCATTGTGCACACACTGCACACAAATACTATTATTATTTATTACAATTATCGTTGTTATAGAACGACTTATTGCAAGCATATTATTACAAAAATAAAATCAAACAAACCATTTGCCATTTTATTACACCAAATTTATGGATAATATGTCGATACTTTCAAGTTTCATTCGTGACTTGTTACAGACGTACAGTTGAGTTGGATGTAACGTTTAATTTTGCGCCGCCTTAAATTCCAATATAATTTTTGACATTTTAAAATTTTATAGATTGCTATACTTGCTATACCCATATTTTATTATTCGTTATTTTTATTATTATATAATAATGCCTGGTAGTACGTGCCAATATTTTAACTGTACTAAATCCTCCAGTAAATTTTGAAGTTTTATCGTTTTCCAAAAGACGATAGATTAAAAACTTGGAAAATTAATTCAGGTATTTCTCACGCAAAATAAATTTATACTATTTTACGAAAAAAAATTATTCAATTTAAATTTTAAATAAGGAAATATAAAACTATTTTTGATCGATGACAAAAAGTGTTATAATCGATATTTATGCCAGGAACACTTTTCACCCGATTCATTTATGAATCCAGTTTCAAAAAAATTAAAAAAATCTGCCATTCCTTACAAATATAATGACATTGACCGACCCACATCGAGTGGTGAGTACCTATATATTATAATGTAATTAAATTTAAGATTATAATAATTAATATTTTATATATTTGATCTATCTTATATATCTTGTATATAAATGGGTAACGATTCAAAATGTTCAAGAATATTTTTGGCATAATAATTAAATATTTAACGAATTAAAATTGTACACAAAGTAGATAGCGAATTTTCATAAATGAACAGTCTATTATAATTTTGACAAATTACATTTTTTGAAAATGCTCTAATTCAAAAATGAAAAACTGCAAATACTTGAAATTTTCCCCAAATGTTTACATTGGCATTATATATACATGGTTACGTTTTCAAAGTATTTTGACATTTTTTGACCTATTTATAGACAATTTCAATTTTTGATTTTTCTACTTTTTTTTTTTTTTGTTTGAAATACCGATAAACAAAAAATTGGCAGTCCAAAAACTCTTGAAAATTGAATACTATGTTCATTATAACTATTTTTTTTTTTATAACTGTTGATAAAAAAAATTGACAAATGCAAAATACTTGAAAATTTAATAGAAGATTACACATAAGTAATTATTATTAACCTAACCTAAAAATGTTAGTGTTATTACGTTTAAATAATGACCTCTCCATAGTATAATAAAAGTTAATAAAAAATGTTTTCCTCATTGATTAAAAACAGCATTATTTTTTTAAAAAGTCTAAATATACACTTAATACTTATAATTATTATTTTTTTTTGTGGAAATTAAAAATCAGGGGTATAAAATAATTTTTTTGACATATAGGAAGTAATATGAATACTGCACTGTTTGATTCTGAAAGTTTGTCTACAACTTCCATTAGACTTGAAAAACCAAAAGAGTACATAAAAACTAGAAATACTGAATGTGTTGAGCTAGTATTTCAGAGTCCTTCCAAGATGATACGTCCAATAACTCCAATATTTCCGATATAATTGATATGCCTTGTCCTATTTCCTTAAAAAGGCAAAATGAAACCGACATTGATACTCCAGGAAAAAAAAAATTAAAACAAAAGCTGTTCACCCAATAACATAAAATGCAAAATAAAAAAAACACATTTCTAAATTGAAAAAAAGAATAATTAATTTAAAAAACTGTAGTCGATTGAGTAATTTAAATTATTCACACAAATTTCGGTTAAATAATTCACGATCCATTGTGATAATGCAATTTAGGAATAAACGTCGTCAATGGACAATAGAGGAAAAAAATCTAGCGTTAACAATGTTTTACAAATCACCAGCTTCTTACAATTTTTTAAGATTGCAAAACATTAAGCTACCAGGTCCATCGATAGTCCGAGGTTGGATTGGTGAATCCAAATTTTTACCAGGTTTCAATAAAATTTTTATGAATCATTTGAAAAGAAAATTTGAATATGAAGAGTACAAAGAAAAGGTTTGCAGTATTTTTTTTGATGAAGTATGTATCAAAATTTTTTTAGAATATTCTAAAAATTTCGACTTCATAGAAGGTTTTGAAGATCTGGGTCGATACGGAAGAACTAATAATACCGCAAATAGCTGTTTAGTCTTCATGGCAAGAGGTTTATATTTACCTTGGAAGATTCCAGTTGCCTATTTCCTTGCTTATTCTACTGTTAAACATACTGTTTTGAAAAATCTTATAATTAATGTATTACAAGAACTTTTTGATATTGGGCTCGTACAGAAAGTTCTAATTTGTGATCAAGGTACGAACAATCAAAGCGCTTTGAAAAATTTAAATGTGACGGAAAACAAGCCTTATTTTTTTGTAAATGAAAATAAAATAATGTCTTTATATGACACCCCACATCTCCTCAAAAGTATTAGAAATAATTTAATCGGAAACACTTTTAAAAAAAATGAAAAAATAATATCTTTTAATGACGTGATATCTACTTATATCATAGACAAACAAAATAAAAAAAGTAGGGCTTTAATTAAAATAACTGAGGCTCATATAAATCCAAACTCGTTCCAAAAAATGAGCGTTAAATTGGCTACACAAATTTTTAGCCATTCGATGGCATCAACTATACGAACTTGTTTATCTACCGGCGAATTGAAGAATAAAACTGCGTCTGATACAGCAGACTTTATAGATTTCATGAACAATCTATTTGATAGTCTAAATAGTAGAAATATATTTAGTAACAACCCATACAATTGTGCATTAACCGATTCCGGCCAAGTTAAACCATTTCTTTTTAATTATTTTAACGATTTCCAGAAAATTAATGTTAAAGGAAAAGTAACTCGTCCACCCTGTTTTAGTGGATTTACACAAACCATAAAATGAGTTTTGAGTTTTTTTGAAGATGAATTCAAAAATAATACTATACAGTTCCTATTAACAAACAGACTAAAATGATGCACTGGAAAATCTTTTTTCAATTTTTCGACAAAAAGGCGGGTATAATAAAAATCCTACGGCGAGGACAATCAGAACTTCATTTAGAAGTACATGTATTTTTTCTTTGATTACTTCGAAAGGGACTAACTGTGAGATTAATCAAGACATAGATGATTCTGTAACCGTTGAAGATTATAATATTGTAACCGATAAGACAATCGATGAACAATCAGAAATGTCTAATAGTTCATCATCCTCTTCTACATCTTCATTATCAACGAGAACGACAAATATACAATACACAAATACAGAAATCAATGAATCAATTACTTTAGAAGATTATTCTGTAACATATTTTTCTGGATATTTGGCTCATATATGTATAAAAAAATTTAATTGCAGTGATTGTAAAGACAGCCTAATAATCGAAAAAAATTTAATTGACAAAAATCAAATTCTTCTAATACATAAAAATTATTCAGATATTCCAAAAGATAAAGGGCTTATGGCGCCATCTAAGAAGTTAAATTGTGTTGTGGATCGCACATTAGAGTTATTCGAATGTTCTTTTGAAAAAATCCAACATAAGAAAAAATTAAAGTCAAATCTATTGAATATATTAAAAAAGGACAAATTGATACAGAACTGAACCAATGAAAATATCAATAAGTGTGCAGACCATTATATTTTTATTTTAGAAAAGTTATTAATTTGTAAGATTTTTAGGAAATTAAAAACTTTTTCTACTACATCACATCAATCCAAATTAGCTAAATTAAAAATTCTTAACCATATTTAAAATCTTTTAACATAAAAATAAACATTAGTATCAATAAGTATAATTTAATATGTGCAATATTCTATATTTTGTAATTGTTAATAATTAACCTAACCGGACTTTCAGGAAAAATATTTTATAACCGTCTAAAATTTAAATTTATACGAAATTGCATAAAATAACTATTTATCCTCAAACTATTTTAAATATTTGTTATTATTCAAAAAGTATAAGTAGTAGAAACTTGAAATTTCTACCAGTTATTTAGATTGGCATTTTCTTTAAGTAATTAAGTAATTTTTTTTCGAAATATTTTAATGATTTTTGAGCAACTTATAGGCATTTGAAGTATTTGATTTTTAATTTTTTTTTTTTTTTATAGTTGCAATGTTAAAAAAAAAAATTAATACTTGAATCAAAATACTTGAAAATTTAATAGAAGACTCCACAGGAGTTGTTTCAAAATTATTGAAATCCATAAGCACAATTATTTTTTAAAAGCGTTTGAACAGCAAATATTGAAATAATATTACAATTTTAATGTAACATAACATATTATATATAATATATTATACCTATTCTAAACTATAAGAATCATTTTCCGATTTTAGAAATCCATTATAATGACCTATCCTACGAACGAGGTGTACTCCACCCCCTACTGTACAGCAGAACGAATCCTTGCCCGGTTTTTTTTTATTTGTTTATTTTTATGTTTGTCATCGCGATATGGATTGGCCGTGAAGTTTTGCCCATTTTATTAAAATCTATGTTGGTTTTTTTTTTACAAAACGTAGTAAATTGAGAGTGAGTTATTTCAATTTTCTTTAATTATTTGTTAATTTTGTTAATAATTGTAATCATGATGTAATCTGTAGTACAGTAACCTAATATTATGAAGTTATTATTTACATAGCTGACATTTGACAATAATTAAAAATAATAAAGAATTATTAATTATTATGAATAAGCAGTGTCTTGTCTTTAATTGATTAACCTGCCTTTTAAAAGTAGAAATTTATTAAACATAATGAGTATTGCATTGATTTTAGAATTTATTCTAAAATCAATGGTATTGTGTAAATCATGATATATGACTGTAGACCACGGCTGTAGATAGTAGCCGTGCTGTAGACTGTGGAGCCGTGAGGCCCGTTTCACATGGACGCGTATCATACGCGACGTATCGTACGCGCGCGTTTTGATTTACATTGGTCAAATTTATACGCGCCACTCCGACGATGGCGCGTTTCCCTCACCGGTTTGGCGCGTATGAACTTTATGTAAAATGTAGTGTGTTTCTGTGTTCCGATGTTCCAAACCAAAGGAAATCAATTAATAACCGGTTGCAGATAACTGATAAGTTGTTGCTCCGCCGCGGCTGTCGGCTGCCACAATCACAATAATATATGAATATAAAATATTCAATGGGAAAAATAATTAAATGTACATGGTAAATACAACAATGACCTCTCTGGACACCTTTCATCAATAAAATTGTCGTCGCCGAATCTTCCTATATCACCGCTTATCTGTATATTCTATAATCAATGGTATATAGTAACCGTTATTCCTTTAGGGACTATGTCCCAGCCAAGACTGCTGCGCGTGAAGCCGGGTAATTTAATAGTAATTACTAAATCCACAACAAAATAGAATATTTTATTATACAATAATAACAATAATATATTAAGTTCTTATTAAGTCACCCGCCCAAAAAAGTTCACTGCATATACCTATTAACTATATAATATGTCTCTATGAACAGAATACATTATTGAGGGCAATCATGTTACCCAAATAGAATAACTCCATTTTTATCCACCAGAGCGCGTACCGTTAATCTGTTTTCCCAATACCAGTCATGCGCAACCTTCTTCAACTTGCGGGCCACGTTCGAAGTTTATATTTATACTGTGGGCCGTATTAACTTCATGGTTTTTTTTTTTTTTTTATTCATTTCGATAAAATATACAATAGATACATATATTGTTCTATTATCTTTGTACACTTATCGAATTTATGACTCTAATCGTATGTGTACTAAATATGTTTAGGGTAGTATACTGAATAAGTACTGAATATTTCCACGCTATAATGTTGATTTGTTTGAAAAAAATAATTAATTCGATTTAATTACTAAAATTTCTCAAAATAAAAAACGCAAAATTGAAAACTTAATATTTTTTTTTATAAATCATAATTTTTTTTTACACCTATACAAATTTCTAATTTTTATAAAATGTCACGAGCCGGTTGAATCACTTTCGCGGGTTGGGCATGCCTGACCTATACTGTCCGAAACATAACTTCAATGACGGAATATCATTAAACTTGCAAAATCGCCATCGTGGATAAACAATCCGATCATATCAACGAAATACGATACGATTACTCTCATGTCTTTATAATATGTAGTTACACTCATGGATTGGCAAGATACTTGAAAAAAAGTACCTAGATATTGATAACTAGATACATCCATAATATAATATACTAGCTATATTTTCACACAAAGATACAACATACAAGTATACAAAATACATTTAATAATTAATAACATAATATTAAACATAATAACACAATTAAAAAAAAAATACTAATTACATTTTTACCACCGTTGTAGATATAAAATAAAAGATGCAAAATACAATTCATTTTATTTTTTTTATGTGAAACATCAAATGGTGCGGTACGGAAGTGAGACGAGCCGTGGCGTGGCAACGCCGCACTCGTGGCCCTTCTGCTCAATCCGCCTCAGCTCGGGGATACCCTCTCGCCACGCATATATGTATAGCCCGTTGTCATAAAATGTTCTATACCGTTTTATATTTTGTGACAATAACTGACGATAAAAATAATATATTATAAATCATATAAATATAACTTATAAAGGTTGATAGTTGTTCGACGACATAGGAATTATTAGTATTTGTAATAATTTTTGCTGACACACATTCGTGCAATTCAAGTCAAGTTATTATTTTAATAATATATAATTAATAAAATTATAAAATATGCCGTATTTAAATATGTATTTTATTAAACGTAAACTACTACAATAATATATATTTACGTAGGAATCTATCTATATTATTTAGGGCCTGATTAAGGAGTTGGTCACTAGTAGGCTAGGGTTGATTTGGCGCTCCAACGAATGAACAAAGAGGGTAAGACGAGGATTAAGAAAACGTATAAACAACAGACTTTTTTTATTTAAAATTTAAAATGTGTTTTATATTTAATGAAATAATATACAAAAGCATTTAAAATTTTTCAATTTATGATTCAACTAAATATTATTCATTGATCATTAAAATGTGCGATGTGCACTAGACCCACACAACAATATATATATATAATAAAAGTGGATGTGGGATCGCTTGGTCGTCGGTACGATAAGCTCGCGAAGATTACAAGAAATAGGTAAATGATAAATAACTATATTACGTTTATATTGTAATATATTACTTACAATAGTCGACCGGGTGGAAATTTGTTGCGGCGACGCGGTAACGGTACGGTGAATAGACCGCGACATTGAACGTGTAATAACGAAAATATAATTTTTTTATTTTTTAAGTATATACATTGATTTTATTCTAAAATCAATGGTATCTATTATGCAAAAATTCTACATTCGTAAAAATAAATTTTTGTGGTGCCCTCAATTTAACGTTGACCGATTGGCGCCCTAGGCGGTAGCCTACTTAGCCTATTGGTTAATCAGGCCCTAGTATCATTATATAATACTAGCTGACGCTTTTATTATTTAAATTCGGAATGAATTTCTTTAAATTGTCTAATGTTCTATAATTTTTTTTATTAACAAATTATTAGAACCAATAAGTATTCTGGTTAACAATGAATTTTTCAAATATTATGTCTTCATTTTTGCTCTAAATATAAATTATAAAACCGTGTCCTGGCTTATTAATTACCAACGACAAATAATAATTGCAAAATTTATTTGATGTAAAAGTGATCATTTCAAATTATTCATTACACTCAATACTCATTGTATAAATAATTTTTAAATAACACTGAAAATATAATATTATCATATTACAATAAAATATTCGTATTATGATTATGAATATACCATACTTATTTTCTTTAATAAACCTTCTTTTCATGCATATTTTGATTCATACATATAAGTTCTGATGTTTCATATCTATCAGACGTTTCGTGAAGTCTCAAAATTTTTTGTTTTTAAAGCAGGTAAAATTAATAAAACGTATTTTTTATTTCAATAATGTTTATTTTCAATAAAAATTAGAACACATAACAATTGTTATAGGATATATTATATAACGATTTAAATTTAAGCAACTACATTTCCTATTACTGTATTTGTAATACACTTTAATCGGTAATGTTTGTTCATTTTCAATCATAACATTTTTCGTTTTTATAAAGTCTTTAATGAATTGTTCTCTATATTGTAAAAAGCCAATGTATTATTTATTCTTTTAAAATTTGTTTTCCAAAACATGTACTTATTTCGTTAACTACATAAATAACAAAAGGCAACTTTGAAATTGTACAACTTATTATTTTTTAGAAAAAAATTGTATTTTCATTTGTATCTTTGAACAAACAAATTACAAAAGATACAAGATACACTACTAAAAAAAATATCTTAATACAAGATAAAAGATACAAATGTATCTAATATATTGCCCATATGTGGGTACAATCTTTATCAATTAATCGATCTGCTCACCTAAAGTGTACCAACTTGTGTCAAGGGTCTTATCATTCGACCATCTTTATACTACAATACTGCGTATCGAATTTAGAAAAAAAAACTCGTTTTTTGAGAAATTAGAACGAAAAAAGATTTTACTTTTTTTTTTGTCATTATGGTTCAAAGATTTAAATTTAACTTAATAAAATATCAAATATGTTTTCAATATAAAAATACCGGAGTAAGTTTCACTTTCAAGTCGGTATGTTGGAAAGGGTTTAGGTATATTTTGCTTTAAAAACGTTCGTAACGCATCAATGCTATTAAATTGTCTATTTAAAGCGCCGTCAGTCAAATATTTTTTAATCTATAGAACATTGTATTATGACGATACGTTAGAAACACAAGTTCCCAGCCAGTTACAGCTGCACACTAAATTCACAAATTATCAGTGTATTACATAAATTAAAACTATACTTTGTATACTAATGTATGATAGCTGGACACTAGACAAAATGTAAGCCTACACATTGTAACATAATATATTATTTATGCTTTATGACATATTGTTCGACTTATTTTAAGATGACCTGAGATATTATATAACGATAGGATAAATTGATGAAATTAAACAAGCAAAAATATAATATAAATAAGCAAATTACTAATGAAACAAATAATAAAATATAGGTAAATAGGTCATAATAGTATTAATTATAAATTCCAAAACAACTGAATAAATTTCGATACGTTTTTCATTGCTGGATAGGAAGTTAACCGAGGAAGGTTTATGAGTAGAACTAGTATAATTGACTAATAAAATATCTACAATCAAATTCAATATTTTCCTCAGAGACATAGGACAAATTGCTATTCAAAAGGTCATGAAATTGCATAATAAATTAAATATATTGGAATAAATGAGACATAGACATTTCAAATTTACAATATACGCTTACTGCTTACTGCTTACTTACGCTACATATTACAATGATCATGGTCACGGCATTTTATCAGATAAAATTTTTTAAAATCTTTAAAACAACACTCACAAAAATTTGAACTTTGAAATCGTGATTCAAAAGTTAATTATTTTATTGGAATATTAATTTTATACATGCTACATATTGTTACGTCACCGAATTTAGCCCCTCATTAAAATGATATTAATACTTTTTTTTAATAGCCATGAGCTCATGTTATGAAATCCATAAACAGATAAAGTTCCCCCCGACTATTACCTACAGCAGTGTTCGATGACTCGTGCTGGGACTTTGGTCCGTCGCCGCCGCTTCGCGTTGATTGTTGTAGGGCCAGTACGACATACGGTGGTAATTATTTATATTAATAATTATTTATATTATATAATTGTTTCCCACTGTATTGACAATCTTGCAATTGGGACCAGCAACGTCAAGCCGCCAATGATCGTTTTTTTTTGGCTCTGTGACCACCAAACGAGTACAACGTCTCCGAACCATTGTCAACGTTAAAATATGATTCACTATATAAAATTATTCTTTTTTTTCAACTATCGTCGATGATCGCCATGATGGGCTAGTGTCAAATAATGGGCCCTTTGGTGGATGAAGCGACCTCCGGCCACTACAGCCATGCGAGTCAATCATCATCATACTGTCATTATTGTATAGTCATTATAGTCGGGCTAATCTCGATTTTCACGTGTTAGTGACGTTGTCTATTATTATTATTATTCGTATTATATGATCTTTCGATGGATCAACATATTATTATATACATCTTAAGTCTTTAATTTCTTTTATACAAAAACCTACATGTTTTATCGACCTGTCCCTTTGGGATAGCACGCGGTACGGTGTGTAGGTCATTGTATCAGTGTTCCCCTGGTATAGTGGGTGGATAGTAAGGTATAAAAAAACCTGAAATCTCACAATATTTTAGTTCCGAGATCAATCATAGTTTTCATTAAATGTTTTGCCGCATTATAATCTCTATAAATTGTTAATGGCTTACAGATTTTAAACTTTTTTACAAAATATCCATAACTTATTGGTTTTTGTACATGTATAATTTTAATTTTAGTTTTAGTATATTTTAATTTATTTTTATTCGGTATTTTCTTTAAAAAACAATCGAAATCTGCATACACGACAAAAGGTATATTTTTGTGTTCTTTGGTGTTTCCGCCATAACGAAAAAGGTTCGATATTCGTTTCCGGTGAAACACGATTGCGCCCATACAACATTTTTACATGCAAAAAACGTAACACGATTGCGCCCAGTAAATCCCCGCATGATTGTGCCCGTTTTACCTTTTTACCTACAAAAAACGCAACACGATTGCGCTCCGTGAAATATATGTCTTGCCCTTATAAATATAGGTCTTTGCCCAATACACTTTTTAAAAATACAGTCGATAGTTTATAATACATACTATGTTCGACTGAATTTACTATATATTTATCGATTTTCCTTCCCAATTTTACAGGCTTAAAACTGACAATCCAGTTTTAATAAAACAAAAATATGTGACTTTAAAGGTTTCTTGTATTTATTTATTAATTGTAGTAACATTTTATAAATTTGTATTAATTATGTTCAATAAGCAAAATTGATGTGATAAGAAATTAATAACATGATGAGGGAATAACCGATCAGTAATATAATTTTTTTAAGTTTTAAAGCATGTAGATCAACTAAAAATTCTTATATTTCAATCTTGTATGGGCCCTGGGACCCCCACAACCTTAAATCTGGCCCTGGATATATTATATACAGATAAGATAAATTAACAATAAAATATTATCTCGTATAAGTTCCTATATACAATATATATAAATTACGATATGAATTATATAATACATACTTATAACAACTCATTCGGGGCGTCGGTTGTTGAAGATGTGTCGGACCCGTGCCGATTTTTACTCTAATTGTGCATGCGCTCCCTCGTAAGAACTACTAAGGCAGACGGTGGTCATGATGAACATTTCCCGAATCGTTTACGTCGCCTTCCAACAGGTACAATGGTATAAATCCGTTGAATAGCCAATGACAAGGTTTGCTGTAGAACAACCACAAAGCCTTCAGTCTTTATTGAATAATGAACAAATATAAAGAATAACAAATTATAAGAATAACGTATTTTTTTAGTAAGCAAAGAATAAACTTTTTTTCTTATTTACGTTTAGGTGTTTGATTCCATAATATGAAAATTATACCATTCCCTGATAAATTTGTACTTTTGAAATCAACCCGAGGGATATTCAAAAGAAGACTTGAAATCATGAGAAAACGATTAATATACATTTATTATCTTGGCGAACAGAATTCATTACTAGCTTTAGAAATTGTAAAATATCAATAATCCACTGTCGTTTATTATTTCGATTTACATAGGTACTATCCATTTTACAATCAGGTTAAAGCAAAATATCATAAGACAACGTTGTCATTCACATTTGATGTTTATTATGAATTATTAAAACAAATATATTAATATGTTACATAAAATTAAATTAAATAGCGAAAAGTACAATTATTGTAGGTACGATGTTTACGCGTACTCACCATGGGTATATTATGGTATTTGACAAGCAATAAAATAAAATAACGTTACAATAGATGAGATACGATAAAACTCACTGTCGACCGTAATAGATCTGTTGAACTTTTAGTGGGTGGTTAGGCCGAAAGAGCCCAGATTAGATATAATCAGTGGTGGCTTGAAGGGGGTTAGGGGATGTATTTGAAGCACGTGATTCCCAAAAATAATGGCTGGGTGGGTGCCCCGTGGTTAGAATAAGTAATACAGCTATAATTAATATATTTAAGAGTGGAAAACTATGTTTATTTTTTTTAATAGTTTTGTTTTAAGTAGCCTGAATAAAACCATTAGGTACTGTATATAACTTTCTTGGGTGGGTGATGCAAAAATTGTACATGTGATTCAAACAAAAAAAAAAAAAATTCAAGTCGCCACTGGAAATAATTATTACAATTATTATTACATCGACAGTATACGGACAGAACTGGTGATAGGGGTGGGACAGGATGGTGTTATCCTGCATGGATGATACAGGGGCCCCCGCTTAGAGCAATTATATTGGTCTCGTGTGTTTTATCTATTAAGTGACGAATACTTTTATGTGAAAGTTATTATTTAATTTATTATTTTCATAATTATTATTCTACTGCGAGAACGTTCAAACATATCTGGCGGACCGTACACGGTATGTAAACGAATTCGTGGTATTCAATCGCGTCGGCCGCGTTTTAAACGGACCCGAGTGCTATGTACTCGTCGTACGACGGAGGCACCTCGTCCATGGCAGACCCTTCGTTCACTGTAATCGTGTTGATGGTGTGGTGGGCGGCCGTAGCGTCACCGACTTGGATTGCGATCCTACAAGCGTCATCGTACGAAGGTGGTCGGTCATCGCCGTCGACGACGACGACGGTTCCGCGATGATGATTTCCCGAACTGAGTGCGTTGTGATGCAACCGCGGAAAATTGATCGGATCGTCATCGCTGTCTGTGCCCCGCTGCTGCGTAACGTGTACCATTTGGTGTAAAAACTGCTGTATATCGATCGAATCGCCATCAGAGACCCACATCCCCCGTTCATTAGAATAACCGCATCGACGGCTGCGACGTGGACGATTTCCTCTCCATACGCAAAATACGCACATACATAATACAGTATGGCATATATAATTTGTACCTACGATGAAACAAACGAGTTTTATTAACCATCAACTTTATACTATTTGACACGAGAGTATGTGTGATGTGTGTGCCAAAAAAAAAAAAAAATAACAAGCAAAATTTTATTTTTATTTTCCTAATAACGGCCCTAAAAATAATTTATTTCGATGACCACGTGCAATTATTTAAATCAATTTTTCGTTTAATGTTTAATATAGATTCAGGTGATCCACAACTAAAATTTCACGATTAATGAAACCTCCTACAACGGACACCTTTAAATAGCGGACACTTTCGAATAGCAGACGTTTTCATTGATTTTTATCCGACACTGAATTGCAGTTTGTAACAATTTGTTGATTTGTGTTTACAGAAATTTCATTGTTGTTGGTATTGTAAAAATGTAGTAAATTCGCCTGTTTAATAGAATTAATTTTAATATAAAAATACTAGTAGGTACTTCTACTGTATCTTGAGTGAAAATAAACTACAACAACACACGCAACATCGAATTAGTATCAAATGCGATGGAATAAAATCTTTTTGAGCAAATATTTTCCTTCTAAATTTTTACGATAACAATTTTCTTGTTGAAGATGACAGATTTTCGAAAATAAGACCACTTGTTTCAAAGTTAAATAGCAGATTTTTTATGCACACACCACACCAAGAGTTTCATAACATTGATGAACTAATGATACCATACTTTGGTAGAAATGGGTTTATAAGAGCACTGACAAGTAGTTTATAAGAGGTAAACCTTTTTGATTAGGATATGTTATATGAATTTCTCCTTATCAAAAAAAACAAAAAAAACTGTGATCTTCAAAATAATGAGTATGGATTTGGCGCATCAGTTTTTCACAAACAATTTATTATCTTACAGAGTTAATAAATACCATTTAGTATTTGAAAACTTTTTTACTGACTTGCATTTAATGGATAAATTAATATAAATGGGTTTATATGGTTTGGGAACAATGCGTTCCATTCGAACTAAACAATGTCCGATAGATTTGGTTGCTTTGAAAAAAAACCAAGAGGTGTATATGAAAGTAATGTTCCTGATTCTGCAGTTTTATAGTATATGCATGATGGAACGATAACAGTACTGTAATGATAGCTTCTAATAATATTGGAGTCGAGCCTATTTCAAGTGCAAAAATATAGTCCGTTTCAGAAAAAAAAAACATATTCAACTTCCTCAACCTCATATTATAAATGTTTATAACCAAAATATGGGTGATGTTGATTGTATGGATCAAAAAATTTCTCAATGCCGAATTTCTATGCGAGGTAAAAAATGGTACTCATCTTTAATATCTTACTGTATTGATTTGAGTGTTCAAAATGCTTGGCAATTACATAAAATTTACACAGAAAAATCTATGGACCTTCTATCTTTTCGTGGACACATTACAACTTTCACATTCATTACACATTCACAAAAATATAACATACAACCAACTTCAGGACGTAATGGAGGCAAACCATCCAGTTACCTACCTATGATGGTTCAAAGCATAATTTAGTTCCTCAAGGGAAGAAAACGAGATGTGTAGAATGTCATGAGAAAACAACTTCAAGATATTCCAAGTGTGATGTTGGGGTTCATTTGAAGTGTAATTTACAATTGCATAAGCCAAAATAAAACGTTAACATTCATAATTACTTATACAAACTTATGTATTACATTATTATTAATAATTATTATGTTAATTTGTTAAATTTTAATTGAAAAATTGAATAATAAATAAATAATTCACTCAACTATGTTTAAATTGTATTAGGATATTCTATTTATGCATTGTACCCTATTTACCTAGTGTCCTAAATATAGGTCACTTAAGAACTTGCAGAAGGTTGAAAATTATTTTTTTAAAATTTAGGTATACCACAAAAAGTAAAAAGTACTTGTTCAAATCAAAATTTGAAAACATTTTTTCTATTTCTAATATTTCTAAGTGTGAAATCTGTTTACAATGTGCCTTACAAGGTTTAACTTTATCGTTTAACCACTACACTGGAAATATAACTTTTTTCCAGTATAACACAGACCGATACCTTTTTTTATCGCGGACCGGTGGTTGAGAAAATGAGAACCACTGATATAGAATAAACGTATCCACAAAATACTGTCCACGGCTACTGTACTTAAACATTTGCTACTCATGCCCCATTCTCAATACACGAATTTAAGAAATAAATGATAATCATTATTCAAGGTCGATTTATAGTATTTCCTAATTTCAAGAATAATGTCAATATAGTCAACAAATGTTTTTAAATTGGCTATTTAACGTAGAAATGTACAATAATATTCATACCTGCAGTTATACTCCAGGGTTTTATAATAATCCACAAGCAAAATGATAAAACCATTAACACAATTATAATTAAAGTACATGAAATTAGTACTTTATATTCTAAGTTTTTATAATCCATTTCTTTCGCACGCTCCGTCCAGATTCTGTAGTAGGTACTTCTTGATTCTTTGTTTGTTTCTATACGCAATGGTTCACAATATTTCTATTTTTAAACATTAAAATGTAATTTTTGGATTAAACATTATACAATTCATAGTCCATTAATAAATAAAAAAAAATTTATTCATGGGTAATACGTTGTGAATTTGTAATAATAAATAAAAATAGTAATGGTGTAGACATGTACATTAAAGTGTAAATTTTTTCCTAAAATCTTGTTCTAACAATACACTATGAAAACCCACCATGAATAATATTATGTTTGCATATGCCACAATTTTTATCGACCTGGTGACGTTAGTATTTTCCTATTTATCATTCCCACAATATGATTTTCTTCTCTTTCTTTCTCAAAGCACACGACAGTGGATTTCTCCCGTTTATTGTTTGACCATTATCTGTTCCCTCCACATTACTTACACCTTTTTCTCAACGTTTCTATTTTCTGCAACCTCCATTATAAAGGCGTCTTGTGAAACCTAAACTTATCTTTGACCACTCATTCTTTTTTTTTTCAGATTTTCCATTTTCACTCATTGATCCCTGGGTCTGGGTCAATCAACCGGCAGGATAATCAACTAACAATCAAATACCAACAATAATAATCGACGGCCAGGGAAAATGGACCAACATTAGACATACTCTGCATTACAATTACATCGAATACGATATATATATATATATATATATATATATTTAAAACTTCAATATTATGTAATATGAACATTGTACATGCATGTACTGTAATGTTATTTTAAATCAAAAAGAAAAATTAAATATACATGACAGGATAGGTAAATATTTAAAACAATAAATTACATTAATGATAAAATAGGTCAATACAAAAGTTTCAAAAAAAATATGAACAATCGTTAAATTAAGAGGTTGGGAGTTAAATCTCAAATATACTTTAAACAAAATTTACCTTTAAATGGTTCCATTTAATTTTTGATTGGCATTGTTTGGTGATCTTGGAGTGTCTCTGGTAATATCTTCGATAATTGCCTCAACCTTGCTCTGTTTTTTCTGGATGTTGAAGAAACCAATATGCGCCTTAACCGTTAACGTTATAGTCGGTACCAATGCCCGATGCCTGCAGTCTCTTCAACTATCACACCTCTCCTGTGATTTCCTCTGCCACCTCCTTCATTCTTAGATCTGATTTCCAACACGATGATTTTAATATTTTGGTATATTTTTAATGTTAAAATGTTTAAATGTTTTATAATAAAGCACTAAAAATATATAATGAATGTTAATACAAAACTCTCTAATTACTTTTATTTATTGTGAATAAACCTACTGTCTGTAATGATAAAATAACTATATGAAACTGTTTGTACGTAGATCAATAATTAATTTCAATTGATATTAAGTATTATATTATTACTTTTCCGCAAAAGCAATGGTTATTTTAAAAACGTGATCACTAGAGAAAACTAATTGTTAAAGGTAACAAATTACTTTTATAAATTAAATTAATATTATATTTTATACAAGTACAAATACCGTTTTTATATTTCTTATAATATGGAATTGTATAAACTTTTTTGAAACCATACCTATTAAGAATAGATAAATGACTGAATGCGTACGAGATGGCAGCACCACCAGTGATAACGCCAACGGGTATGTTGTCAGTTCTTCGAGAAAAGATAAGTGACCAACAATATTGATGACCCACCCACCAATAATATTTTTACTTTTATACTATAACCTATACCGTATAATATGCAAAGTGTTATGCACATTCATGCAATTCACTGATACACTGATAGTAGTCACCCGTTACTTTTCCTGTTTGCTGTAATAATAATATGCACAATGCAGATTATTTTGAATATGGTTTAACTAATTTTTTTTTAATATGTGTTATAAAATGATTATAAAATATTAGAAAACAAAATATAAACATTTTAGTGAATACCACTATAACATTTATATAAAATCATGGAACATGTAAATGTAATACACTTGCATAACGCACAAAACAAACAGTCTATAAATATAAAACGATTCAAATTATTTAGTAAAAAAAATCCAGTCCTACCCAAAAAACTTATCAGAATAAATTTATATCTATGACAAGGTTGACACGAAGTTATAATATTTAATTCATTATATGCATGATATGTACGAATTCCTCGTATTTCGATGTCAATATTAAAACATTTACGTTGGTTAACATATTATTATTACCCGAGTCGCAGATCGAACGAAAAATTATAAATATATAATAAATAGTAATAATCGTGACATACCATGGTGTTATCTATAGAACTATGATCATTTTGTCTATAATTATTTTTCTTGCGCCAAGTCCAACGTCAGATAAAACGCTAATCATATATTTAAACACAGTGTAATATTTTTATATGTCAGTTATTTTTCTTAAAGTATTGTCAATTTCCGTGTCCACCCGAATCTGATAACATTTGTTCATTACTAGTACATAACTTCTTGATACCCAATTTTACAACATTTTATAAGCAAAAACATTATCAAATATACAATAATACGAGCCGTTATTGGTAATTTTAATATATTTAATGTATGTTTAACATTAAAATGTTTTATAATAAAGCACTAAAAATATACAATAAATTTTAATCCAAAGCTCCCTAGTAATTTTATTCTTTGCGGATATGTCCATTTATGTTTATAACAAGAGTCGGGAACCTGGGACGCCTTAACATGCAACCTGTAGCTCTTTGAAAATGCTTAAATGCATCAGTATATCGAGACCCGTAAAATATAAATTATATTATACATAATTATAGTAATAACTGATAATAATTCTGAATTTCTTAATAACTATGTTAATTTCAGGTAACAATAAAACAATATTTTATTCATAATATAGGTCGGGAACCTTTTTATTGTGACACCACAATATTTATTAAACAATGCTATCAGCCTTGTTTGAAGTTGAATACCATAGATTACTCACCAGATTTATATAAAGTGTGCACAGAATTTCAGTGTCGAAAATCCCACTAATTAAGATGATCAATTTTTATTTTTGTGTGTTATTGTGTTTCATTAAATAATATATCATACATGTATAAATAATAATACTGACGATATAGTAATAATGAATGAATGAAATAAATTTTTTCTATATTTCCAAAATTTAAGATGTATTAATATGTTTAGTATTATTATGCCTATTAATTTCTCAATGAAATAATATTACTACAACTACTATGGCTATGAAAAAAAAGGTTTTCAAACCTGTGCGACTCTCTGAACATCATGATTTAGTAACTCGTTAAAAACAAAAGCTCTTTCTTACGAAAAGGTTTCCGACCCCTGTTCTATAACGAATAACGATGCAATAGCTATAAATTATTTTTTCCACGTACATTAATAAATAATTTCAATACATATTGATTATTGTGTGATTGCTCTTCTGTGAAGATAATGATTATTTTTAAAACGTGATCATTTGAGAAAACAGTACGATTAGAATATAGAGGTAACAAATTAATTTTGGACATAATATTTTATGAGAGTGAACATAGTTTTTTTCTTATACAATCGAATAAATATTTTTGCAACTATACCTATTAAAAATAATTAAATAACTAAATTTGTACATTATTAGAAGACAGTGGTGCCACCAGTGATAATGCCAACGAGTTTGCTTTTGCTATCAGTTCCCTGAGAAATGATAAGTATAGAATATTATTGCCCATCAACGATATTTTACTTTTAATACGATATTTTACTACCTACCGTGTATTATGCAAAGTGTTTTGCTAATGGTTGCGATTCACTGATAATATTTACCCATCACTATTCCTGTATGTTTTCTGCTATTATGATAATATGCACATAGCAGATCATTTTATCTAAACTATATTAAGTATAAGGTGATTTTTGATTTTCAATAATTTTTACTTGAGAGTATACTCGCTTATTGTTTAGGTACTTAGGTACTTAAAATTTAAAATGATGAGCCTATAAATATCTGTATAGTAAATTAAGAAAAATATGCGTTTACCTTATATTCTTGACAAATATTTTGCTTATCCAATGTGTCGGTTGATTGAGTAATTGTACATACTGAACAATTATAATAGTATTATTATAGCAAGAAAAATAATTAACCTACTTTAAAAAATATTAAATTGTATTTAAATATGTTAAAGTTTTTTGCTTGACATTGGCGCGTGCAAAATAAGAACAAACAAAGTTATCAATGATTTGTTGAAAGCTATCAAGTTGCATGGATAACATGCATCATGGTACGACACGATAACCCATATTTATTATATATTTAGGAAATTTCATTCGATCTGCAACTCGGGTGATAATAATATGTTAATCTAAATGTAGAACATTTAACATTTAACACTAACATGCAAATATGAGGAAATCGAACATACCACGCATATAGTGATTTTAAAATTATAACTCCCTGTAAACCCTGTCATGGATAAAAATACATTCTGATATTTTTTTTGTGTAGAAGTAGAATTTTTTTACTAAAATATTTAACTCATTTTGCGTTTTTAGACGGTTTATTGTACGTACAATTGGTATATTATATTTCAATAAATTCTTATCAGTAGAATTATTATGAAAAAATTGATACGGGAAGAGTGCACAATTTTATCTTTTGTTAATCCATTGAAATTTAAATCCTTATATTTACAGATTATAGATCAGAGGTTCCCAACCCGTGGTACGCGGAAGGCTCGTAGGTGGTATGCAAAGAAATTTTTTATTACTATTGCATTCAATATTATTTGGTTAAGTTTAGTTTATTTGATAATAGCTAATTTTTATAAAATTATTATTTTATAAAATAATATTTTACGTCGATGACATGGGGTTTGTAATCGTAGCAACAACAACAAATGTCACATTCATTTTATTTATTTAATTTTATTATTATCTTTTTTTTATAAATTTGGAAATTGTAATTTAAAATTTAAATATTTAGATTTAACAAATAATTAAGATTTTTTTACTTTCATAAATATTAAATAATAAAAATGTAACGAAATAAAAGAATAATAAAAATATAGGCTAAAAAAATTTGACTCCTAATTTAATTTGAGAATTGAGGTGGTACCCGTATTGATTATAAAAGTGTCTTGTGGTACT
This sequence comes from Chaitophorus viminalis, assembly GCA_025469195.1. Taxonomy (NCBI): domain Eukaryota; kingdom Metazoa; phylum Arthropoda; class Insecta; order Hemiptera; family Aphididae; genus Chaitophorus; species Chaitophorus viminalis. Next base: position 24,326 of record JAIPRK010001586.1, read on the forward strand.
CGATGTTAAAAAGGCTGGGAACCCCTGTTTAGATAATGTTTGAAATTAAACCAACCATTTCGAGACGTAGTTATTAATATTTAAATTTATAACACTAAATATTTCATCAGTTGGTTTTTTGACTTTTTGACACAAATACATTGTATTCTCGCGGCTGTTACGAATGTATGAATCAGTTTCATAATGTACAAAATGGTCTGTAATTACACATATTAGCAATATTAGCTTATAAAATGATTATAGAACATAAAATAGTTGATGGTTTGATTCAAAAATTTACTATTCTTAAGCCTTTTCGATTATTGAAATAAACCTCTATTAGGTAGGTACACTATTTAATAAATGAATATAAGGGATTGTAATCTATATTTTTTAATCAATGCTATTTACTTTTGCAATGGTGAAACGTCAATAATCTATACCGCAGTTTAGTACTGCACTTAAAATCCATGTAAAAATACATTTAAATAAAACTTTAATTAAATTTAAAAATAATATATTATGGCATGCACATAATATATTATAAAATCGACACACAGCGGAAACGTAATATACATTTACATTCGCGTGTCATCGCCCATAGGCTATATCTATATGTCTATATGTCCATATGATATTTTACAGATAATTTAATAATATTACGAACGATATCATAATGTAGATGTGGGGAAAAATCACTGCATTCGAACGTAAAAGGTCAGTTGAACTTTAATTGAGGTGGCATGGCCGAATGGGCAGTTTAGGAATTGTAATAAAATATTATTATTAAGGCTTAGATTTAAAGTACCTATCAAAAAATATATTTATGACTTAGAGATTCTAAGAACTATCATAAAAATATGAAAAAATGCCCTTTCTGTTCAAATTTATACGAAAAATAAATAAAAAACGCCGTCATTCGTAATATATGTAACATGTCGTGTAACACACCTGCAAGTACCTTCGACATGATACGCAATATAACTATAAGTGGTTGGTTTGACATAAAGATGAATGTCAGCCTTGTCTAATTTATAACTAAATTACCAAATGTTAGGTATATAGTTCAAAATAATGAAGTATGTTATATTTAAATTGAAATATAATGTTAATATTTGCTTTTCAAACGCTCATAAAAAATAATTAGGCCTATGGATTTGAAAAATTTTGAAATGACAGTGAAAACAACTAATGGGGAATCTTCTATTAAATTTCAAGTGTTTTGTACCAGCCAAATCATTTTATCAACAAGTATAAAAAAATCGAATACTTCAAATGCCTCTAAGTTGGTTAAAAATCAGTATATTTTGAAAAAAAATTAATTAAAAAAAAGCCAATCTTAACAACTGGTAAAAATTTATATTTTTTAGAGCCTATTTGTTAAGATGGCCTTAAGGTACCTAATACTTTGATATATATTTTTTCACTACCGGTTACCAAGGTGATATTTTTGTGTTTATTTTATGATAATGGATATACAGTATCCAGTAAAAATTTTGTGTCACTATGATAACCAAAATAATATGTTAGGCAACCAATAACGCTTCAATTGGTAGCACCCGTTCAACTTTCTTCATTTTTTTCTTCCGTAAGAACCTTTTCCTGACAATAACGTCAATAACAAACACAACAAAAAAAGAATTAACGAATTCGGTACAGCCGTTCACGCGTGATGCCACGAAAAAAGAAAATAGAGATTCATTTTTATATACAGAGATATTTAATGTTTAATTATTTATTTCGCTTGATCTGTAACTAAGGCAATAATAATATTTTAACATAAGGATATGTTATGATGTTTGCGAAAACAAAGAAAACAAAAATAATATATATGCGTATTGATCGTACTAAAAAATTATAACTCACTATGTAAACCTTGTCGTAGATGAAATATTTTGAAAATTTTCTCGTGCAGGCATGAAATGTTATCGAGCTAAATGATTATCCTGTATTCACATTTATGAGCTATTTGTTTACGTATAATTTTTATTACAAGTTCACGTAGCAGCAGAAGTGATCAAGTTAATATGAAAAAATTAACACGAAAACACACGTTTTTATCTTTCGTTAATACAAAGAACGCATAAAGTAAAAATGTACAGGTCATGTTACAGTGAAATGAAGTATTTTACCAAAATGATTGAATTACATATGTTAATGTGATAAAAAAGAGCATTTTAAATTCAAATTTACTACTTTCACCGATCAATGACGTAATTTACCTAAGACTATCGGTAAACTATGATAAATCACATATTTTTCATAATAATAAGCAACATGATTATTTTATTATGCGTAAAAACACATGAAAAAATAATATTCAAAAAATAAAACAAATATTTATGATTAAATATTATTATTACTCGTACAATGATTATGATGACCATGACACTTGTTCGTGACACTCGTAGCACCACGCATTTCATTGAAATAGATAATTATATAATTGTATACCTATATATAGCTATCTACGTTGGTTAAGATGTTTTTGATTAACAAACCTAGGTCGCATAATATACGGTTATCTCCACTGACCGTTCATAAACAAGACGCACACCGGCACGTTACGTGTTGACCTTATTGATACGAAATTGGAAAATGAATAAAAAATAATAAATATCTTAATTTATATTTTTCTAGAAAAATCAAAAACTGCAGCTACCTTAGTGCCAGTTGACTAACTCTTGAGTTGAGATATCTTATAAGCCTGAGCTCAAATCGCATTAGCTAGGATACCCATATTGTAGTGGCGGACAAATTTTTCTGACCGTTATTGTAACATATAAAACTATTGCGTACACGTGTTTATGTATTGTTATCAACGTGTACGATTGCGGACATAGAGCTGATAAAAACTATGTAAGTTGCAGACGTAACCTAAAAATCTGATAATATTTGTGTCTTGCGCATGAAAAAACGCTACCGTTATTTTTTTTAATTGTTTTCATAAATATATAAATTGTATTTATAGATATTTTAGAGCAAAAATGTCTTTTAAAGTATCCTGTATAAACGTTAATGTTGGCTTTAAATATTTTTGATTACCTATGAATAATAGATATATCAGGTATACGTATGTCAACCATAGTCTTGTCGATACAACGATAATACAAATTGCCTAAACTCCGTATCGTAACTCATGTTTACCAATCGTTACATTAAAAATAATGATTGGAAATTCGTCCGCAATCATGTAGGTAATAATAATATGTTATATATTGGTGTCCACAATTCGTATGTTACCCTTTTAGGTTTCGTCCGCAACTCGCATGGCATTTATTTGTCCAAAATATTCTAAAATCCCGATAACATCGTAGGATCCTACAGGACTTTCTGCCATATGGTTTACTCGTATACCTGTTCAAAATTATCATTTTGACATTTATCTTTTTGTTCCATTCATACACGTATCAACGTAGACCGATAGAGTTCCGACCGGCATTCCGTGCGAGAATGTTTCGTCTGCTCCGGTCTGAAAATGCCTGCATGATAAATGTAAATGAACAACAGACATATTATTATAGCCATCTGCTGTCATTCGCTGGCAAACCGGAATTTAAACATTTTGAAGTATATAACTTTTAATTACTAATAAACTTATAAAATATTTATAAATTGTTTTTATCACGAAAGATGAAACTTGATTGAACTGATTAGGTTAGTATGTCTGTACGGATTGTCACACAAAAAAATATAGTGACCATGATATGTCTAAAAACCTCTAATAGAAAATCATTTCAACTACTATAGTCATAATAATTAAATTTATAATACATTTAATTATATAATTGATAATATAAGATAATAATTGTATATTATACATTCCACTTTTTCACATTATTTTATACGCCATATTTATTTTCGAAAACATTTCGGCCTTTTCAAGCCATTTATAGGCATAAAAAAAATTTATATCAATTTTTATTAGTTTTTTCTAAAAATTATTATCGATGAAAAATTTTTTGCTCAGTGAAAATACTTGAAAACTCATGCAATGCATATAAGATTATACAAAAAAAGATGTTCGGGCAACAATTTCAGTGTCCCTATTAATTACACTATATTACTAACATTTCTTTTTTTTTTTTTGGGTAACAAGGGGTAGTTTTGCTCCCCCAAAATATACTGCTAAATTCGTGCTGAAAATAAACGTTTACTTTTAAATAAGTATTGAACTTGTACTAAGTCTTATTTGTAAATGTACTTTTAAGTTTATTTTCAATTTTTTTTTATTTCCATAAAATAAAAACTTTTCGTAGTCTGTTAATAATATTGTTCATACAAAGTTACGTATTCACCTTGAATGTACCGTCTTAACAAAATGTCACGAACCCATGTTCTTCGTTGTACATTTCTTTCTTTTTTCGTCTATGGCAATATCAATCATTGTCAAATTGCAGGTAGTAAATTTTTAAACTTATTTGAAATTTCAAATATAACGAAAGAGAAAAACAGGAAAATTTAACGAAACGAATTGATGTTGGAGCGAAAATGTGAGAATGAGAACAATATGACGGACGGTCGGTACATGTATGACTAGTGTGAATCACTCTATTATATCGTGCACGGTGAGTTGTATAGGCAATTCAGTTACATTGTAACCAATGAGTGATGACATCATGCTTTCGCGTGCTAACAAAATAATTAGTAATTACATTTAAATATTTAATAATATATAGTAATATTATGATTATTATTATCTCTAAATATTTTCCACTGCAACTTAAATGTCGCAATTCAGTGTGATGGATACCAACAGTTATTTAACGCATCTGTTGTACGCTAGATATCTAACAACGATTATGCGTCAGATGAAAGTCGTGATTATCTAGATTGTTTATTCTTAGTAATATTTTTACGATCATGTTAAAATATATTAAAAGCGGTACACCGTGAGTTTGAATTAAATATAAGAGAATGAACCCGAAAAAGATACAATGAACGAATATTTTATTGATTAGACTAGTGAGTTTATTTTTATACGCCAATTGATAGGTCTATAATAAGATAAAAAAGGAAGAAAAAAACAATAATTAACTAAATAGATTTAATTTAAATTATTTATTATAATCTCACAACAAGTAAATTTAGGCATTAAAAAATTATGTGCAGCTAACTCTCGTCATCTAAGTAATTCTGTGAAATAAAACCTCACGTCGGTGTATATCTACATAGAAAATCGAATGTTTATGTTACATCGTACAACCACAAAATTACATAGAAGTCATGAAATTGGTAGGTTTTATTTTAGTAGTAGTTTTTCTTAAAATAATCGACTTTTAAATCATATTTTTGTTGTCGGTAAACTCCACTACGCAATATCTCGGAATGTACCGGATTAAACGGATTGTACACGCAGCGTTTATTCGAATAGTGATGGGTCTGAGTTAGTTTTTCGTTCTTGTTTACAGCACTGTTACTCGCGGGAATAACAGAATAAAACATTAAAATGTGCTTGGGCATTGAGCACAATACGTACATAATCCTGGCGGCAAAACATAATAGTATGCAATTATGTACTTGGGTCAATATTGTTCTCCGCTTGTGCCGAGCGCAAGTGACAACGAACAAAATATTGTTCGTTACTCGATATAGTGTACATTAAGTGTTTTATTTATGTATATTACAATATAATATTACGTGTACAAAAAACTATCGTCATTATATCTAGTTGTGTGGAAATAAATAACATCCACGTCGGGCGAGGGTGTGGTCAAAAAGTGAACATAAAAATATTATATTTAGTATTCGGTGACAAACCATTTGAAACAATATTGCTATAAAAACATTAATGCGCTGGGTTTCCTACATCATCAAACGGCCACTGACTGTTATTGTTATACAATTATGGTGTTGTTTGAATGGTTTTCGTTTGGACACAACGCATCACGGACAGGAACAGCATCAACATTGTTTGTGTTAACGGTCAGTAAAATTGTGCTTTCCTCGTGCGTTCTCTCGGACGTGTTCCCGTTATCAGTTCGGATACGATTCAAAACAACATCGTTTCTTCTTGTCGAATCTACGAGTAAATAACAGAATAATGAAACACGTGATATTATATAATATAATTATTAGCAACCAGCTTCGTGCGCAGAATAGAATATTTATAATAATATATTTTTGTGTTGTCAATAAATTAGTGATGTTATTTAATATTTTAAGATCTATTTTCTTAGTGTTGTCTTACTGACGGATGAAACGGTTTTGATAAAATAAAATGAAAATGAAAACAGTAACTTATCAGCGAGGTATTACAATAATAGGGACCCTTCAGGTTCGTATAGTGGATTAAACACAAAATCATAAAATCTCATACTACAATGATAATATACTATCATAACAAGACTGTATGATAAACTATATACATATTCATACCTGCAGGACGACGGAGATGTAGACACACACATAGAAAAATTACGTTTGTTAACCATAATAGCACAAGACCACCGTCAACAGCTAAAAGTATATTCTTATTTTCGTTCACGGTATTCACATTAGTTGTATTATCCAACACGGAATGTGTAGGGTTTAGCTCGATCATTTTTTCGAACATTAATATTGACTGTTATAAAAACGACAATAGGTTACCGATGACAAAAACCACTTAATGAATATTTTTAATATATGGTTGTTATATCAAAAAAAAAATATTAATAATAATAAATAAATAATTTACTATACTTTAAATGGCTGATTTGTTCCAGACTTGACTTGTAACTCTTCATTTTTCGGTGATGGTGTGCTGAAAATCTAGTTTAAAAAACCACACATTGACAACAAAAGCATGATTAAAATTTATTATAATGCATGTTTGTTTATCGAATAATTGATATATGTTAATATTATGCAGTATTAAAACTCATATCATATAGTAATTATTAAGAACATCATACTGTGAAGAAACTATGTTTTGTTGGGGGTCGTCATATTAAAATTACACTAATGTTGGTTAAAAATATGAGAGATATAGATAATATAGTTTTGAAGATGGCAAACGGTTAAGTTATAGAATTATACGTATTCGCCACAAATTCCATGAAAACCATGAATTTACTGCAATCGTAATTACAATCTGTGTTTTTCACAACTTTTTTCATACGTTTTGACATTTTTTGCATTGATTTCTAAGCATTTTCGGTTCTATTATGTATTTAGTTTATTATTGACAACTAACTTTAAAGAATCCGAAAAGTAAATTTGATTTAATTGATTTTTCTAATTATGCTTTTGCATAGTAAAATTTATTAGCTTTCTAAACAATATTTGTAGTTGTTCATACTGTTTTATCACTTTTATAAAAATTATCAGCTATTTACATTATAAAAATTGTTTACCTGAAAATCTGTTGTTGTATTTTTGTACTTCAATGTGACATATTTTACGTTTGCATTATCCGAATAAGAGAGAATTGTCATAATATACTAATGAAAAAATAAAACGATCATTATAAAAAATAATTAGTTCCGGCCATTACCGCATAAAAATGCTTGAATGATATTTATGGTATATCTTGTTACCTAAGATATACTAACTATACTTTTGCATGACCTTGTTAGCATTTGTATCAATATCAATTTTATTGTATGCAAAAATTTCATATGAGATAAAATATATTATTTTTATTAATATTTTATAAGAAAAAAAATGGATTGGTACCTCATGCAAGTTTCGAAATGGAATACTTAAATATGACTGCAGCGCTAATTCTTTTTGTTTAAAATACTCGTCCTTGAACAGATTATCATCGTTATGTTTTAAAAAGCAATCGTCCTGGATTTAAACAAAAATATAAAACACAATGTTGATAAATTATTTATGGTAAATACTTTTTTTCCTATTTATATCGATTTCTAAATGTTTTCGAGTTTCCGAGATAGCGCGTGAAAAACAAAATTATCAACTCTGTATGGTAAAGATTAAGCAGATTACTGGTTGGTTCTTGTTGTAAAATGGAGATAATGTACTAAAGTATGTGCATGTTACCGTCCGTAAAATATATAAGTTTTCGATATGATATAATATGGTTAAAATATTCAATGGTCTAAGGTTGATGATAGATCATGATTGAATTGCAGTTTAACTTCACATAGTCTACGCATATTTTATAACTTAAATTCTTAAATTGTAACGCTTAAATTCAGATAAAAGTGGTGTTCTAGTCAATTTTCGCAACATCGAGTGTAAAAACATAATATTATATACGGTTGTCTTATTATTTTTAGTGCCACACTCACTATGGTAGTGAGAAAGCAAAATTAATCGAAAACAATTCTGCATTAATAATGGTTGTAATACATCGATGTGCACTATATTCAACACATTGATCCGGTCTGATTTGAATTGTTTTAAAGAATTATTAAAAACGTTCATAAAATCATAATTTTTTAAGTATAAACACGTCATCACTATGAGTTTCCTAAGACAAAGATAGGACGATTAAGTGAAAAATTGAAACTTCTGTTGACGAACTTAAATATTTATATAAAATTATCTTAAACCAAAACAAGTTATTCTAATATTATTTTAAAAAACCCTATTTGGATGATCAAGTAATGGCATAATTACATAATGACTATGCATGATTATATGATATAATTATGCATAGTCATTATTATAATTATTATGATATTATAATTTATATCGTACTACAATATTTGCATAACGTGTCAATTACAGGTATACAAATAATTTTTTTTTTTTTTTTGTTCTACATGCATTTTAAAAATCTTCATTTATGACGATCCTTATATCATTTAAGTGTACAACCCCATACTTAAATGAGTTAAATGAATTCAAGGACGTATTAAAAACAGAAATAAACAGTATTCACCCAAAGCTGTATGCATTTTTGAAATGGACACTTTTCTGCGGTCATACCTTTGCAGTGACAATTTTCACATTGAAGCGCGACAGGGCTGGCAGACACATGCCTGAAATCACCTGAAAAGTTGTTGAACAATCAAGTGAAGAATTACTCTGTATTTGGTATCTGCAAAAGTGTTGTTACCCGACGAGATACTGCTCCACATCACCATCACAATCGAAATGAAACAAAGTGTCATGACTGTGAAACGATATTTTATGGGTATGTACTATTTGTATAGGCACTTTGTCAAAAGATATAGACGTGCTTTAAAACATAATGCACTGTACTGTTGTGAAATCTCTGTATGGCACTGAAAACGAGGCTGTTTGCTAATGTGGAAATTGGTATATTCGGACGTCGGAACACAAACACCGTGAACGTGATTATTGCATACATGTAGTCAATCTATACGATAGCTGTGCAAACACGGAATGCGTTGAAGTTAAAAACTTTTTTTTAAATTTAATTAATTCCAATCGACCTGTCGGATCAGTGGTTTTCAAACTGGTTGTCACGAGAACATTCTTTTTGGGTGAGCCGCAATATTTCGAGAAAAAATGATGACTCGCACCGAATAAAGTACAAATACATTGAAAAGTTGCGCGTGACATGGGTCATGAAAGTGTTAGTGACAGTGTACCATGTTTTAGGTGCTTAACAAATGTTGAAAACCACTGTCGTAGCCAGTCTTGCTAAATCATTTTTCTTATACAGTTTACGTGCCGTATCCAAGCAGTATGACCAGCAAGTAGTGCAATCTCCTTCGCTGATGTAATGTAGTACGTACTACGGAGTGTTGATTCCTACATGAAAAATTATAGTGTTGACACCTAAACGGGATGATATCAACTCCTACTCGAATTTTAATCAATCCAATGCCGGTAGTACACAATTTCCCCGTTGAGACATCATGAGAGGAGCCGAGTACGAGAGCTAACTAGACACACTCGGTCGAAAGGCAATTTTTCGTACCCAAGTTAAAGGATCCGAGGCCAGTCGAGAAGCGAGAACAAGAACATCCAGTAGTTCATACTCGTGCATAATCGTCGCTGTCCCCCCCCACCCCGTTTTACTTTTCGTGATGTGCAAATGGTCAAATTAATTCACATTATTTTAATTTTTGGAGTTACACTAAAATACATTCGTACTACAAGGACAGAAAACCGATCAAGCGGACAACTGGAATTTTCAGTAGCAGAGTTAAAGAAAAAATAGAATAGCTCGTGGCTACATTCAGGGGTCGTTTGCGGAGAAAAAAGCTTCAGTCAGATCGTGAGCCGGCGCAAATGATATTAATCACAAGCCAATAGGGTTTGTTTATGAATGTATGAAGTCTTTTCTATGGCACCGGTTTACGAATTAACATAAGGGGGGAGGGGCTAATTATTTCGGGGTCCAAGGCTGCAGCCTTCTAGCCCACCCTCTAAGTAGGGCCCGATCCAGAGTACTGAACACAAAAATGCGAGGGCCGCGTTACTCGAAGTAAGCCAAGAATGTACTGCGTGCACTCGCACTTCCTCGCCCAGCCTAAATTCTCGGCGAATATGCCTGTCGGCATAATAATATATCGGCATACCTGGTTATCGTAGTTATTAATTTGGCCGAAACTAAATATTTCACCATATTGTACTAAGCATTGAACTTTCTTATCAAGAAAATAATCTATTACATATATTTATACTATTTTTAACTTTTATTGAAATATTGAATCACCGATTTCATAGTAGTGTTTGGAATGACAACCATTTAAATGTTAATGATCATTTCACTTGCATTCATAATATTTTGCCACGTCTTGCCGATTGCGTATACATGTGTGTGGATAGTATCTATACTCTATACTACTATATAAATTGAAGTCGCCTTTTTTTGCTCGGGATAAACTCCGAAACTACTTATTGGGATCGTCGTCCAGTTTTTAGATTCTGAACGGAGTGATGGAATATATTTATTTTACAATGATGTGTGTTTTTTTTTTTTTTGTGTCTGAGGACACGATTTTTGGTAGTAAAAATGCTTCGATTTGCTTATACAGCAACTTTTCTGAAAGGAAAGTGAATGTAGATGGTACTTGGGCAAGTCAAAAATCCAACTTTTTTAATACGTTTTGCAAAAATTGAAAAAAAACATTAAAAAAATTACGAAAAAACAGGAAATTTTAAGCAAAATCACGTTTTTACAAACTACATTTTTTTAAAATGCTCTAACTCAAAAACAAAAAACCGCAACAACTTGAAATTTTCACCAAATCTTTATATTGGTGTTCTCTATACATGGTTAAGTTTTCAAATTATTTTGACATATTTTGACTTATTTATAGACAATTTAAATTTTCTATTTTTGTAAGTTTTTTTTTTTTAAATATCTATACATTTTTTTGGCTGTCCAAAAACTCTTGAAAATGAATTAAAGGATTAAATATAAGTAATACTAATTTTAACTGCGTTGTTCCGAGAAGTTTATCGCACGTACACCAACATATTGTATATCCAATATATTCATATTAATGTCTCAATAATACAAATTTACCAAATTAACCAAGGAAATTTTAGTCATTATTACACGGGGATGTATAACTTAATATACAGAGTGGTTCTTTTATGTAGAATTTTTATTAAGAACATATAACCTTTGGATTTCATAATAATATTAAAACTTAAACACATTTATCGCATCGTTTTTATGCCATTATTAAGTTAAAAACGTGTCAAATTTCAATTTCAATAAGGTCACATATCAATTTAATATAAAACTAAATATTATTAAATGTTATTAAATGATGCTAAACTTTTTACAAAATTATACCTACCTATTAATTTGGCCATCATTATATAATTCTATTTTTTTATTTATAATTTCCATATTGATTTTTGTTTATTTGTAATAATCCTACTTTCATTATTATTAGCAGAATTCATTCGTATATAAGAATCCATCTGTATAGCTAATAAGTTTTTAATAAAAACTGAAATATTTGGATGTGCTAAAGTAAATAAGTTACCAAATTTTGCATGAAAAGACTCAGTTGTTTGTAGTTTTCTCCAGTGTTGCTTCTTTTTTGGCCCAAATACTGGTTGGAAATGTTGCATTGGTTTTTACGATGTTTTTTCTAAGTGATCATTTTTTTTTTTAATTCCTGCATCTTTGGGTTATTTATTTCCTTAGATATTTTAATCAATTTTAGTCCATGCGGACTTTCGGTGTTAAAAATATTTTTAGAATGCGGAGCTACGGTGAATGCGGAGTTGCGGATTTTCAAAATAATTTTTTCATGTGAAGCTACGGTGTGTCTTTGAAATTACCAGTAACTTTTAAGTCAATAGTCATTGTTTAAATGATGCTGAAATTAAAAATATTAATAAATATTTATTTTATTTTAATACAAGAAGCTCGTGAACGCCCATTTAAAGGCCGAAATATTAATTTTAAATTTTTTCTTCAATTCATGTTCTTATTTTTTTAAATTTTTTTTTTTTTTGATAGCCTTTGCCCATTACAGATAAGCATTAAATCTAATAATAATATCATACCAGTAATACGTATTAGCAGTTAATTATAACAGTAATAATAGTAATAATTAAAATTAAAATATAAACTAAAGATAAATAAAATAAGAAATTATTAAAACGATCATTATAAGGTGTGACAAAACTTGTAAACATTCCGATTAATTCATGCATAGGTAATTAAGGAGTTGTAAAATTCTTAGAAGTAAAAATGTGTTCAAGAGTGTTGATAATAGGGAAGTTAATAGGCTAATGAGCGAGTTAAATTGTGATACAAAATGAGATGATAAATTCGAAATATATTAGGATAAATGTTGTAATTTGCCTATGGTTGCTTCTGTCTTGGTGCCAAAAATTGTTTTAGGTCGGCTGTATCTGTTTAACTATAAACTGTATCCCGATAAAACATTTGTAGGCAATTTCCATACGGCAGGTAACGCAATCTTGGGGAGGTGTTTCTTGTGAAGGTTTCCTACTTTTTTTTTTCTTTTATCAAATACGGACCGCTTTTACAATTTGCAGTGTATGCCCAGAACGTAAAACACAATTCACAAGTAGTTCCGGTGTTTTAACGTAGTTTGCAGTATAATGTTTGTTGTCATATTTGACACAATATCTAGATTGGTGAGCGCAGTATCCGCGTATGTGTGACCATAACGCTGGATTTTTTCGCACTGCGGTGGTAAACGGTTGGGGTTACTACAGTTATTTTGGATTTCAGTAGGAAAGATGATAGTTGGTAAATGCTCTGATTGAATTCGTTTGGATCTAGATTAACGATAAATGAGTTTGCGATAGCAATAGAGTATGCATACTCGATGGCGGGCGTTTAGCACAGAACTGACAGAAAGCCCAAATTGCCGAAGGCTGTGTCTATAACTCCTTGTTGAGAATTAAAGTGTGTTATGTAAATGCCGAGTACTCACTCTCGTTGAGGGCAAACGTGACGGGGAAACCACATATAAGCTGATAAGCCCCAAGAAGTGTGATAATGTTGAAGTTTCGCGAAATTGAAGCAATTACGTGTTTCGACGATTAAATAGCTAAAAAGTCAATATCTATTCAACACAGAAATAAGTTTCGTTTTGAGCTAAACAGATAATAATAGTTGCATCAAAAAAATACGTATAGTATGTGAAAAAATTTTGCTTGTACAAAATTCTTGAAAATTGAATAAAAGATTTCACAGAAGTTTTTCTTACTGTCGTTCTAAAATAATTATTGAAATCCATAGAAACAATTTATTTTATAAGTGTTTGAACAGCAAATATATATATTATAATTTAAATTTAATATAATATAAATTGTATAAAATAACAAATCATCTCCGTTCAGAATCGTTATTTGTATATGATGATACCTAATATTGTGTTCAGATTTGTTAAATCCAACACATATCTTATGAGCGAGGTGCACTCTACCCCCTACAGTAGAGCAGAGCAAGGCCCATCTGGTCCTAATTTTTGTTTTAATTATGTTAAAAAAAGTACTTAAAAATACGTTTTCTCATTGAAAAATTTAATAAGGCCGCAAAATATAATTTACCTGATTGTGGCAATTGTTTATATCCATCTCTACGTACACATATACGTTTATCGTGCCTCTGTGAGTAGTGAACACTATAAACAATTGGAATTTAAATATAAACTATACAACTCTTATTTCGGAAATAGTATATTTAATACAAAATTACAATTTACAATAGAAAAATGTACTGATGCAGTAATATAAATACATATAGCATTATCTGTTACTTAAAATAACCTACCTAGTTAAAGTTAAGAAAACTGTGTAGATAGTCAAATAAAACTCATTAAATGTTTCTATTGAATATGAAATATCCACATGCATATCGAAAATTTCTAATACATTACTCCTATTAATGAACGAAACACATTAATTTAAAAAGTATGCATAAAATAGAACACTCTCCTTCCAAGTATTGCATCAAATGAAACGGTTTTTAGTTTTGGAAGTGCAGTGTTCGCAGAAAAACGTGGTTGTGTCTGGTATGAGTGATGACAGAATTGTGAAAATGTATTATTATTAAAATGTAATAAAAATGTATTTGATTGCAAGGTAATATTATATAAACAGTTCGTTAGAATATTTAGATTAGCTACAAATTACTATACTATTAATACAGGTTATAAATACGAATGAAGTCTATCATAATTACGATTAATATAACAAATATACGATGAGATTGATAATTGAGAGTCATTTCATTGTAATTTATTATACTTATAATCTTAATCTACGGGTACAATGATTTGAAATAAATTGTTTTTGACTAGTCAAGAGTACATGAAACTATAATAGATTGAAATACGCATATATCATAAAATTTGTTTATTCTGAAAGTATATCTTGATTTTTCTTATTTACATCAATGTGTAGTAATTACTTCCTTCATCATTTTCCTTTGGATAGTTTTTTGTTGTCTAAAATATTACATTAAACAATAAATTATACAAATATAACATATAATTAATAATAATTCTTCATTATTACTACCAAAAAGATAAAATTCATAACTATATAAATTTAACAACCTTTCAAATATATTTAAATGTTTAATAAAACTAATGAAATAAAATAATTTTTAAACAGGAAACATCATAGAACTGAATACGTACTTTACAAATCTCCTCATTCTCATCCGAACTATCAACACAATCATCATATCCATCGCATACGAAAAAAGAATTAATGCATGTACCTGAATTGCATTTGAATTTACCATGTGGACAATTGTGGTTCTGCAATTAAATAATGAAATATAAGTTGAAGGCATGAAGAACAACTTAATTTTGATGGTTTTATTTAGTTGGCATAGAAATTAAAAATGATTCACTGGTATTCATAAAAAGTTCAGCATATTGTCGATACGAAATAGGCAGGAAATATAACATTGGAAATCAATAATTTAAAAAGATTCATAGTTCCTGGCTCCCTTATTAGATCCATCGACCATTAAAAATGCATTCATCCATTATTGATATTAACATTATAATATACACCCTTTGGTAATACCAAATCTATATCTGAATCAAATTTCATCAAAAACAATTTAATGGTTCAAATTCGAAATTGTATTTAACAGTCAAACAGAAGAAAAATAACTATATTAGAAAATTCAATTCATTAAAATTCCAGCCTATTTTAAGAAAACATCAAAACAACAACACAAAATAGTTTGATTTTAACATAACTTATTAAAAATCTTATGAAAGTAACTATTCATTAATTTTATTTCAACTGTAAAACCATTTAAATTTAATTCAATTTTATTACAAACATCTTCAAAATAATTGTTATTCATATATTCCGAAACATTCAGTATTTTTTTTTAAAGTTTTATCAAAAAAAATAATTTATCTTGGTGAACTATATATGATATATTTGGGAATCGTAAGTATATTGAAGGGTTAGTAAAATATCAATAAGTATTGATTAACGTATATATGTTATTGAAATTTTTAATAAAACTAAAGAAATAAAATAATTTTTAAAGAAAAAATAAAATAAAACTGCATACGTACAATACAAAACTCCTTTTTTTCATCCGATTTATCAACACAATCATCATATCCATCGCATACGAAAAAAGAATCGATGCATGTACCTGAATTGCATTTGAATTTACCATGTGTACACTTGTATTTCTTCAATTAAATAATGAAATATAAGTTGTAGGCAAGAAGAACAAGTTAATTGTGATAGTTTTTAATATATAGTGTTCACATAATTGTGAACAGATACTGTCAGATATACAGTTATCTGTCAGGTAGCCATATTATTGTATCATGGTTGTTGTAGGTTTTAGATTATCTATGAAGTGATAAATATTTTGATTTATTAAGATTTGTGTTATTTGGATTTTTTTTTTAGATGTTTATTTTTTTTTTTTTGATCGACACCTTATTAGGCAATAATATTTCTTTGATTTCTTAAAGCAACTACTTATGTAATAGGACATTTATTATAGATCGTACTTGGTAAGGAAAAAATGTTAAAGATAATCAATACTTTTAAAAAGCGTCGGGAAAACTTTTAAAAGATTACTTAAAAATGGTAATTTTTACCTAATATCACATTTCGATACTATTTTTTTTTTTATATGCTTTCAATTAATAAACAATATATCGCAATCCCGTGACAGTTTCACCATAAGTTACTACCACAAATATTATTACATGGTTATATTTTCGAAAAAGTTTGATTTCTTTTTTAGATTAAGAACGTTGTGATGGAATCAACTGAACTACAATGATGCGTTTTTTTTTATTTATTTATTTTTTTTTTTTGTATCTGACGACATCACTTGGTAGTAAAAAGCTTTGATATTCTTTATCAGCAACTTTTTCTATAATTTTTAAAAGCATCGAAAAAAACGCTAAAAAAATTACGAAAAAAACGGCAATTTTTACTCAAAACCACATTTTGACAAACTAAATATTTTTAAAATGCTATAACAGAAAAACGAAAAATTGCTTACACTTAAAATTTTCACAAATACTTAAATCAGCGTTTTCTAAACACGCTCATGTTTTCGAAGTATTTTGAAATTTTTTGGCTTATTTATAGACAATCAAAATTTTTCGATTTTGTAAGTTTTTTTTTTGGAATATCTATAAAAGAAATTTGGTTGGTTAAAAGCTCTTGACAATTTAATACAATGTTTATTATGACTAATATTTACCAAAACTTCAAACAATTGAAAATCGTTTCACACAATTTTATTTTATAAGCCCATAAAGTTCAAATTTGTAAGAAATGTGAGAAAATCATGGTAATTTGCAAGTTATTTTGTAGATTCATAAAATTAGATTCAAAAAATGTATTTTATTTATACTTGAAGTTCAAAATTTTAACACTTGGTTTTCCATAAGTTACTCTTCAAAAAACTATAAAACAATTTCTACTAGTTGATAACATTGTCATTTTATTATATTTTATCAAATTTTTTCCAAAGTATAATATTAATTTTAAATCTACATACTTATAACCATTTGAAATATTCGATTTTTTTACATTTTTAGATTATGAACGGAGTGATATGAAATGTATTGGTTTTACAATGACGTTTTTTTTTTTTGTGTTTGACGACATTATTTTTGGCAATAAAAATGCTTCAATTTTCTTAAATCAAATATTTTTAAGAAGATTTTAAAATGTGGCCCTGCTTAGAGCCATCAACCATTAAAAATGCATTCATCCAACATTGATATTAACACTATAATCTACAACCTTTTGTAAAACCAAATCTATATCTGAATCAAATTTAATAAAAAGAATTTAATGGTACAGGTTCTAAATAGTTATTAATATTGAGAAACATGAATTTATAATTAAAACAACTATATTAAATAATTATATTCATTAAAATTATAGCCTATTTTAAGAAAACATCAAAACAACAACACAAAATAGTTTAATTTTAACATTTCTCATTTAGAATCTTATAAAAGTAACTATTCATCAATTTTATAACCATCAAATGTATAACCATTTAAATGTAATTCAATTTTATTACAAAAATCTTCAAAATAATTGTTATTTATATTTTCAGAAACATTCAGTATTTTTTTAAAGTTTTATCAAAAAAAATAATTTATCTTGATGAGTTATATATGATATATTTACGACTCGTAAGTATATTGAATGGTCAGTAAAATATCAATAACTATTGAACAACGTATATATATATATATTATTGCCTAACAGTTAAAAATTAGAAATATATAACTATAATAACCCTTCAAATATATTGAAATTTTTAATAAAACTAAAGAAATAAAATAATTTTTAAAGAGAAAATAAAATAAAACTGCATATGTACATTACAAAACTTCTTTTTTTCATCCGATTTATCAATACAATCATCATATCCATCACATACGAAAAAAGGATCAATGCATGTACCTGAATTGCATTTAAATTCATAATCTGCACACTTGCGGATCTGCAATTAAATAATGAAATATAAGTTGAAGGCATGAAGAACAACTTAATTTTGATGGTTTTATTTAGTTTGCATAAAAAATTAAAAAATGATTAATTGTTGTTCATAAAAAGTTCAGCATATTGTCGTCACGAAATACGCAGGAATTATTCCATTAGATATCAATAATTTAAAAAGATTCATAGCCCTGCTTAGATCCATCGACCATTAAAAATGCATTCATCCATCATTGATATAAACATTATAATCTACACCCTTTGGTAAGACCAAATTTATATCTGAATCAAATTTCATCATAAACAATTTAATGATTCAAATTCGAAATTGTATTTAACAGACAGAATAATTAATAATTAAACTTATTTAAACGACTATGTCAAACAATTCCATTCATTAAAATTCTGCCTATTTTAAAAAAAACATCAAAAAAACAACACAAAATAGTTTGATTTTAACTTTACTTATATAGAATCTTATAAAAGTAACTATTTATAAAACTTATAACAATTAAAATTAAACTGTTTAAATCTAATTCAATTTTATTACAATCATCATCAAAATAATTGTATTTCATATATATTTAAAAACATTCAGTATTTATTGAAGGTTTTATTGAAAAAAATAATTTATCATGGTGACCTATATATGATATCTTAGGGAATCGTAAGTATACTGAATGGTTAGTAAAATATCAATAAGTATATATTAACGTATATATGTTATTGCCAAACAGTTAAAAATTATAAATATATAACTATAATAACCCTTCAAATATATTGAAATTATTAATAAAACTAAAGAAATAAAATAATTTTTAAAGAAAAAATAAAATAAAACTGCATACGTACATTACAAAACTCCTTTTTTTCATCCGATTTATCAACACAATCATCATGTCCATCGCATACGAAATAAGAATCAATGCATTGACCTGAATTGCATCTGAAATTACCATATATACACTGGTGGTTCTGCAATTAAATAATGAAATTTAAGTTGTAGGCAAGAAGAACAAGTTAATTATGATAGTTCTTATTATATATATAGTTCACGTGATTGTGAACAGATATCCATATTATTGTTTCATGATTGTTGCAGATTTTAAATTATCAATGGAGTAATGAATAATTTGATTTGTTATGATTTGTGTTATTTTGTTTTTTCTTTATTTTTTCTTTTTTTTTTTTTTTTGTTCGTCACCTTATTAGGCAAAAATATTTCTTTGTTTTCCTAAAGCAACTACTATGTAATACCAGTAATAGGACATTATTTATAGATTGAACTTGGTTTGGATAAAAGTTAAAGATAATCAATACTTTTAAAAAGCATCGGGAAAAATTTTAAAGAGATTATTTAAAAACGTTAATTTTTACCTTATATTACATTTCGATATTATTTATTTTTTTATATGCTTTAAATCAATAACTAATATATCACAATCCCGTAACAGTTTCACCATTAGTTACTACCACAAATGCCTATTAATACATGGTTATTTTTTCGAAAAAATTTGATTTCTCTTTTAGATTCTGAACGGAGTGATTGAATCTATTGGTCTAAAAAGAGGTGTGTTTTTTTCAGATTCTGAATGGAGTGATGGAATCTAATGATTTTACAATGATGTGCGTTTTTTTTTTTTTTTTTGTGTTTGTCAACACGTTTTGGGGCAGTAAAAATGGTTCGACTTTCTTAAACAGCAACTTTTCTGAAAGGAAAGTGAACGTAGATGGTCATATAATCCATCTTTTTCAATACTTTTTTAAAAAATCGAAATAAACGATAAAAAAATTACGAAAGAACAGGAAATTTTACGCAAAATCACGTTTTTACAAAATACATTTTTTTTAAATGTTCTAACTCAAAAACCAAAAACGTCAATAATTTGAAATTTTTACCAAATCTTTATATTGTGTTCTCTCTACATGGTTATATTTTCGAAGTATTTGGACATATTTTGACTTATTTATAGACAATTTAAATTTTCGATTTTTATAAAAATTTTTTTTTAAACATCTATAAAATTTTATTGGCTGTCCGAAAACTCTTGAAAATATATTAAACGATAATTTATAAGTTATACTATTTGTAACTAAAAAATATCGGAGATCGTTTCACTCAAATTTTTTTTATAAGCCCATAAAGTTCAAATTTGTATAAAATATATTAAAATCGCGATAATTTGCAAGTTATTTTGTAGTTGAAAAATCATAAAACATTTTCTGTTTATACTTAAGGTTCAAAAATTTAACACTAGGTTGTCCGTAAACTAATCTTCAAAAATATATAAAAAAATTTCTACTGGACTTAAAAGAAAAAAAAATTATGAATGTTTGAAGTTTAAATTTTTATGAAGTTGCATTATAATTCAATTTAAATATAAAATACTATATTATTATATATACATTTTAGACAAATGTATTAACTCTTTTCAGAATCGTTATTCATATACAATGATATCTATCATTGCATACAAATTTAACAAATCCATTGTAATAATGACCTATCCTATAAACGAGGTAAACTCCACCCCCAACTGTACAGCAAAGCGAGGCCCACCCGTTCTTTTTTTTTTTTTTGTATCTGATGACACCTTTTTTGACAGTACACATGCTTTGTTTTCTTTGACAGCAACTTTTTCTATACTTTTAAAGCATCGAAAAAAACGATAAAAAAATTACGAAAAAAATGCAATTTTTACACAAAACCACTTTTTGAAAAACTACATATTTTTAAAATGCTCTAACAGAAAAACGAAAAACCGCATACACTTGAAATTTCCACCAAATACTTAAATTAGAGTTTTCTATACCTCATGATTTCGAAGTATTTTGAAATTTCTTGACTTATTTATAGATGAGTAAAATTTTTCGATTTTTGTAATTATTTTTTCTTTTGAAATATCTATAAAACAAATTTGGCTGATCAAAAGCTCTTGAAAATTTAATACAATATTTATTATTACTAATAATTACTGCAACTTGAAAGAATAGAAAATCGTTTCACTCAGTTTTATTTTATAAGCCCATAAATTTCAAATTTGTAAGAAATGTGTGATAATTATGCTGATTTGGAAGTTTTTTTGTAGATAAAATTTCATAAAATTTATTTTTTTATACTTGAGGTTCAAAAATTCAACACTAGGATTTTCATAAGCTAATCTTCAAAAAACTATAAAAAAATTCTACCGGACTTTAAGAAAAAATTTTATAATCGTTTGAAATTTTAATTTTTACGAAATTGCATAAATTAACGATTCCTATACGAACGATTTTAAATATTTACAATAATTCAAAAAGTATAAAACGCAGAAATTTGAAAATGTTAACAGTTGTTAACATTGGCATTTTATTATATTTTTTCATATTTTATTTTTTTCAAAGTGTGATATTGATTTTAAATCTACTTAAAGGCATTTGAAATATTCGATTTTTTTTACATTTTTAGAATATGAACGGAGTTCATCTTCACGGAATCTATTGGTTTTACAATGATGTTTTTTTTTTTTTTTGAGTTTGACACAAATGTTGTTTGACACTATTTTTGGCAGTAAAAATGCTTCGATTTTCTTAAATCAATTATTTAAAAACCATTAAAATTGCATTTATCCGACATTGATATAAGCCTTATAATCTACACCCTTTTGTAAGACCAAATCTATATCTGAATCAAATTTCATCAAAAACAATTTAAACTGAACCATTAAATTGTTCTAAATTGTAATTAATAGTCAGAGAGATCAAATTTCATATCATTAAAATGATTATATTCATCAATTTCATTCATTAAAATTCTAGCCTTTTTAAGAAAACATCAAGACACAAACACAAAATATTTTGATTTTAACATTACTTATTTAGAATCTTATATAAGTAACTATTCATCAATTTTATTACCATCAAATGTAAAACTGTTTAAATTTAATTTAATTTTATTACAAACATCTTCATAACTATTGTATATCATATATTATTCAAATAATTCAGTAATTTTTGAAAGTTTTAGTGAAAAAAATAATTTATCTTGGTGAACTATATATGATATCTTTGGGAACCGTAAGTTTATTGACTGGTTAATAAAACATCAATAAGTAATGATTAACGTATATACCTATGTTATTGCCAAACAGTTAAAAATTATAAATATATTAATTTTATAACCTTTCAAGTATATTTAAATTTGTAATAAAACTAAAGAATTAAAAAAAATTTAATGAGAATATAAATATAAAGTTGCGTACGTACATAACAAAACTCCTTGTTCTCATCCGATTTATCATCACAATTATCATGTCCATTGCATACTTTATCAGAATCAATGCATTTACCTGAATTGCATTTGAATTTACCATGTGCACACTTATGGTTCTGCAATTAAATAATGAAATATAAGTTGTAGGCAAGAAGAACAAGTTAATTATGATACTTCCTAATATAATATGGTGTTCACTTGATTGTGAACAGATATCCATACTATTGTTTCATGATTGTTGTTGGTTTTAGATTATCAATGGAGTGATGAATAATTTGATTTGTTATGATTTGTGTTATTTTGTTTTTTCTTTATTTATACATGTTTTATTTTTTTTTTTTTTTTGTTCGATACCTTATTGGTCAAAAATATTTCTTTGTTTTCCTAAAGCAACTACATATGTAATAGGAGAAATAGGACATTTTTTATAGATTGTACTTGGTTTTTTGTGATAGTTTTTAGTAAATTTTATGAATTTCAATCTACAATATAACTTGCAAATTAGCATGGTTTTGACACATTTTATACAAATTTGAACTTTATGGGCTTATTAAAAAAATTTGAGTTAAATGATCTTCGATATTTTTTAGTTACGATTGCGATTACGATTTTTAATTGCATTAAATTTACAAGAATTTTTGGACAGCTATATATATTTTATAGATTTTTAAAAAAAAAAATTTTACAAAAATCTAAAATTTAAATTGTCTATAAATAAGTCGAAAATAGTCAAAATACTTTGAAAACTTAACCATGTATATAAAAAGCCAATTTAAAGATTTGGTAAAAATTTCAAGTGTTTGCAATTTTTTGTTTTTGAGTTAAGCATTTTAAAAAAATGTGTTTCGTCAAAACGTGGTTATGCGTAAAATTACCGTTTTTTCGTAATTTTTTTATAGTTTTTCTCGACGCTTTTAAAAATTATTGAAAAAGTTTCATTTTTGATTATTTCAAGTACCATTTACATTCATTTTCCTTTTAGAAAACTTGCTGTGTAGAAAATCGATCCATTTATACTGCCAAAAAAGGTGTCGTTAGACACAAAAACAAATAATTAAAAAAAAAACACACATCATTGTAAAACCAATAGATTCTATCACTCCATTCAGAGTCTAAATTTAAAATTTGCATTATATTAATACGCCCCATTGTCTCATGTGGGTCAGAAACATGCGAGCGCTAGAAATCAGGCGATAGAAGAAATAAGATTTGACACATTTGAAATAATAGTTCTTAGACGAATCTGTGGACCTTGTCTGGATCCAAAAAATGTATGTTGGAGAATTCAAATTCATGAAGAACTTCCAAACATATTCCAAATACCTTTCGTTTCAAGCGAAGTCACAAAAAGGAGATTGATGTGGACCTATCATCCTTGGAGGGGAAAAGACGTAATGATTAATGTATTAATTAAAGAAGAACCAAAAGGAAAAATACCGCTAGATAGACTGTGCCTAAGACAGGAAGACTACTAAGACAGAAGACAGAAGTTTAAGCAGTTGACCCAAGAGGAAACTGGAGAAAAGTAGCTGAAGACTGAACAATTTGAAGGGTACCCCTTAGACCAGGGGCTTCAGGAACTTAAAATAAGGGTGAGGCCTGTGGGAGGCATACACGAAAAAAAGATTTGTTACATTGTTTTTTTTTTTAAAAAAATCAACTGTTTACATTACAAATTAAATTCTTCCATACATAATTATAATGTGATTTTACTATAGTGGGACATAATTACTATACTAAATGTCTAAATAAGTACGTTATATTTCTCGGAAGCAGTCACCAGGTTTTTTTTTCCGTAAGCATATTAATAAATACAATTTTTCCAACAGTATTTTAAACCTTTTTATATATTGTTAAAAAAATATACTAAGTATAGTATATTCTTTTTTCTAGAGTACCTCAGGTTCCTAGCATCTCCCCCCCCCCCCGCTTCAAATCAGCAACTATCTGTATTGTTGTACAAAAGTTATGGACTATTATATAGAACAATTATTAAGTATAATTATACTTAATTATACTAATTCTTTATGATATCTAGTTTTCTCATCAGTGTTTATCACTGAAAATATTGCCATATTATATAAATCTTATTATATCCTTATTTTAGCCAATGTCTTTCTCTGAGGTTTTAATTTATCTTTGTACTGAAATTTATTAATATAAGTATTATGGTTTAGATGATAATGTAAAACAGATAGACAGACCCATGTTTATAATAATTATAGAATAATTGGACCATTTTTATCATATGAGGCTATGAACGAAGTCCACTTCACCCTCTATTTACAGCAAAGCGAGTCCCCGTCCTTTTTTTTATTTATGAGCGTGTCGTATACGCCGATTGAATCGATGACACACACACACAAAAAAAATTTAGTCAATACTTAAAAGAGCTTCTTATAATGATCGTATCACACAATTACTAACGGAGTTCTTTTATTTTAGTATTCTCTCTTTATATTCTACATAATATACGTAATCTTACTGGCTAAGATAATTTTAAGATTATTTAATTGGTACCGTACATTCTGTTGGATGATAGTTCTCATGACCTAGCTTTAATTTGTCCAACGCTATTTTTTAGCGCTGATTTGTTAAAATTACTACAAGCGTATTATCATGTTTTGGGCAGTAAAAATGTTTGAATTTCCTTACATAGTAACTTTTCCGTATGAAAAGTTAAATTAGCTTGTTAATTTTTTTTATTTATCTAAATGCTTGTGAGAGCTTAATAACATTATAGAATACATATATAAAACAATTTGTGCATATAGAAGACCAAAATAATAATTTATATCCTTAATTATTTATAACTAGGAATGGAATTTTGATGCACTTTTCATTTTTTTCCAGAGATTGTTTTACGATGCTCGTCTGGTCACAAATCCGTGACATGTACTTTTGAACGTGAAAAAGAAAATTTATTTTGCATTTTTTGCATTTTTTTTTCATTTTATTGTTATTTCATTTATTTAGGGTTTTATGGAGCATTATATTCCCAGAACTAGTTATAACAATATCAGAGGATATAATATATGTAGGATTGGAAATACAAATTAAAATTACTTTAAAGATTGAGGCTTTTTGTATTGAATACGTTTATATTTAGATTCGCAATCTCGGGCAATACAGTAATTTTATAGTTAGTACTTTTGAGGATTAAAAGTTGAAAATTATCTATGCTATTTAAAAGCATCGCGAGAAAACATAATATACAATTATAGAACTTATGTGTTTTGACTTTTTTAGACCTATTGAAATTTTCCATTTTTCTAAGTATTTTTTTTGAAATATCGACAAAAAAATGTAGCTGTCCAATAAATCTTAAACATTTAATACAAGGTTCATTATAAGTAATAATTATCCCAATTAAAAAAAAATTGAAAATCATTTTTCACAAATTGTTTTATAAACCCCTAAAATTCAAATTTTTATGAAAGATGTCAAAATAACGATGATTTTGAAGTTCAAAATTCTTGAAGTATTTGGTATTTATACTTCAGGTTTAAAATTGTAATACAAGGTTATTCATAATTAACTCTTCAAATATCTATAAAAAAATTATACATGAAAAAAATATTTATGGCTGACTAAAAATTAAGTTTTTTCCAAAATTGCATAAAATATCTATTTTTCCTTATATGATTTTAAATATCTGTTATTATTAAAAAAATATAAGTCATAGAAACTTGAAACATTTACCATTTGTTAAGATTTAAAAAAAACATTCTATTTTAAAAAAAATTTGCCTGGGACAAAATACTTGAAACTGTAATAGAACATTTCACAGAAGTTGTTCTTAATATCATTTGAACATTTTCGGTACTAAAAAAAATTGGTATTCAAATTTAACAAATCATACATATTGATTATTATTCTAAAACGTCTAATGATTCAATTTATTTTACTAATAAGTCTTTACATTTCTTACCTTACACATTTTTATATTTTCATCCTCTCCTTGAGGACAATTGAAAATACCATCACAAAGATTTTCTGAAGAAATACATCTACCAGTATTGCAACGGAATTGAGTCGGTGTACATCGATGTTCCTAGATTAAAATTAAAATGTTAGTTATGTCCAATAAGATTGATTTATAATGTTTTATTTATTTTTTTGGATTAATTTCAGAAATTATCGGTCAATACTAGGGTGCATTCAATTCAGTTTTGGTTGGGTGTTTGTAGATCTCTAGTTGCTAATAAACCGTTTTTGTGCTGATGTTGGTTAAATCTTTAAATATCTACGTTTTCAGTATCAAATGTATTTAAAATTTTGTTTTTATATATTAGTCTAAAATATGCTATGACAAGAATATTAGATTAATATAAAAATATATTGTGAACATTTTTAACAGTAATAATTGTTTTAATTTATATATTTTGACAAAAAATTGATACAGGATTATGTAGAAAATTTGAAACAATTGTATAATAAATAATACAAGAAATAGTTCAATAGGTATGTCAACAATTATTTACTCGGGAACAATTAGGACTGAATCATAAATCAGCTTAATAATTCTGGTTAGAGATACAAAAAAAAAAAAACTTTGTAAAACTTTGTAATTCCATTTTTAATTTTTTTCTATAATTCAACCAATAAATTATAGTGTTCCTCAAAATTAATTACTCAAATTATTAAATACACAAATTTTTAATTAGACTTATGTAAATGTGCTCACTAAAAATAAGTAAAAAAATTAACAAGAATCTTTAAAAAATGACTTGCAAAATTTCATCAATCATAAGTACTTATCTGTTTGATATAATTTTGGTAGTCGAAGAACAGTTTAAGTGGACCAGGTTCACAACATGTTAAACTTAAAGCGTAATAAACATAAGTCATTTCATCACAATGTTAAAGATATATAATAAATATTTTTAATATAAATCTACATATAACTTAATACAATTTTAGTGAATGAATATTATTAATTTAATAAAAATACTGACCGACACAAGAAGTAGAAGATTAAATAAATCGTTTAATTAATATAAGTTAATTTGGTAATAATCTGGATAGTAGGTTTATTTCTATTGTAACATAATGACGAACTCTACTTGTTTAATAATATCAAGTTGATTTATTCATACTTTACACATTTCATCAACTTCATCAGATTGGTCTGTACAATCAATTCTTCCATCACATGCCTGGTCAAAATCAATACATTGTCCCGATTTACATCTAAATCCGGAGCAGGTACGATTCTAAAATTAATAATATTTGATTATTTCTGACAGAGCTCGAAAACTTTAACTTATGTTAAATAGCTAGCTTATTAAAATAATATATAATTATCAAGTTTATCAAATAATCCATTGGCAAAAAAAAAAAATATTTAATCATTTATAGATTATAATCGAAGTGATGAATGTCAGAAATTATTATCAACTTTCTGAAAAGAAACTAGAAAGTAAATTTACTTATTTAGTACTAGCTGAATTATCCGTCCTTGCCGGCTTTAAGTATAATAAATGTATGTAGTGTTGTTATCCGACCAGATTAAATATTATTTTTAATCTATTTAAATAAAATTTAACTAAGATTGTTTAAAACATATTTTATATATATTAATTAGTTATTAAGCAGGATCATTTTGATATCCTTGTAAATATTTAATAAAGCTAGACCATTAAGCCTATTTAGACCTATTGCATTTCTTAAGTAGGTCTCAGTAGTGGTAAAGTAATAACAATTTGCATCAATTTTGAAATGATTGGGTTTCAACGATTAAAAATAATATTTTCGAACATTGTTTCATAATGCATCAATACATGGTCAATGTATATTCAATTTACTAAAACATTTATTATATTAAAGTTTCAAATGAATCAACCAAATGATTTTGGTAGTAGCTAATGTGTACTTTATTTCACACTGGGCAGAATTGGTCAGGTCATAGTTTTTAATGAAATACCATCTTATATTTTTTAAAGCCTACTTATGTTTGGTTAGCCAGGTTCCTACTTTGTTCCTACTTTGGTATATTATTTTTCGTTATCGGTTACTAAGGTGATATTATTGTGTTTATTTTTTGATAACGGATAATATATATAATCTGGTAAAATTTTCGAGTCACTATGACGACCAACATATTAACCACCCTTTATAGCTTGAATTAGTAACACCCATGCAACTTTCTTGATTTTTTTTCCACAAGAATCTTCTTCTGAAAATTACGAAGACCACAAAAAAAGAATTAGCGAAATCGGTCTAGCCGTATACACACGGGATGCCGTGATAAAAGGAAATAGGGATTCATTTATATATATAGAGATATTTTTACTGATTTCAACCCTTTAAAATTAAAATTTCGAAAAATCCTTTCTTAACGGATGTCTACGCCATAATAGCTATCTGTATGCCAAATTTCAGTCCAATCCGTCCAATGGTTTGAGCTGTGCGTTGATAAATCAGTCAATCAGCCTACTGTTTTATATATACAGATATTATTTATTATACTTATTATTTAGTATAAAACTACCAATAGTTTTTAAAAGCCATAGAAAATATTCGAAGAAAACCATTTTTGACTCATATTTTATATTTATTTTGCTTTAACTCAAAAGGAAAAAAAAACTTTAATAGATATTAATAGTTTATTGTTTGCAACTGTACCTAAGCCTCCTGCTGACTAAGCTGTACGTAATACCATATTGTAATATATATGAATATATTATATAATATACCTATTCTCAGTGTTATGCATAGATAACCAAAACATTATCTAGATAAGAGAATTATGCACTAAAATGTCAACTAGATATGATAAAAGATAATTAAAAAGCAGATACAACTAGATAAAAACATAATTTTAAACAGTTTCATCATTCAGAACTTACATTTTGTATAGTGGTTATTTTTGTATGAATAAAAGAATTAATTATTAATTATGTTTTGATTAGTATAAAATAATCTTTATTAATTTTACTAATTTAGACAAAAAACATTACATAAACCTATTTTTATTTTTCAATACACAAATATTTAAACAAATATTTTAAGATATTATAAATAAACTAGTTCAGAATCGTTATTCGTATACAATGATACCTATCATTGCATTTAAATTTAACAAATCCATTATTAAGACCTATCTTATGAACGAGGAACACTCCACCCCCTGCTGTACAGTAAAGCGATCCTCCTCCAGTTCTTTTTTCTTGTACTTTTTTTTATTAAACTATGTGTTAGTTGATAGTCACCATGTGATAGTTATTGCTAATTAAAAATTCAACCATTATAGCTTGTGAAACTATTTCATTAAATTCATATATATTAGAATTAGGTGAAGAAGATGATAATACAATGTTTAATCCAATAGAAGGTAATTATAGTGTATTTAATATTTAATCTATAAATATTTTAATATCAAATGTTGAATTTATTTTATAGTTGAAAATTTATAGAGTCCATAATTAATGCATTTTGTCATTAATTCAACCATTAATAATATTTTGTCCTAGGGCTCAATAGCTCTAGTTGCGGCACTGTGTCTATGAGTGTATTTCTATTTCATGGCTTGGTCCAACCAACAAAGGATGGTAAACGTAACCATTCTAGTTCTTCCGAACAAAACTCTCCGCAAACTTCGGTGAGTAAAAATAAAAATAAAAAGTTTTTTTTTTCCGCGAATCGTTACGAAGTT
>JAIPRK010001587.1:0-54463 GCA_025469195.1 Chaitophorus viminalis
GATGTGTCGGTCGATCATTAAATTAATTAAATATTGAACAATTTTCGGGGGGGGGGGGGGTTACAACCCCCTAAACCCCCCCTGGATACGCCACTGATCTAAGGTACAAACAAATTAATAATGTGGCAGTTATCGTTATCAAGAGCAATAGTGTGCAAACCACGGCTATAGAATATCCTATCAATATTTGCGCAACGATACAAGAAAAAACCATTGAAATATATGATAACTGGAATGCTTACCAAGCAGTGATGTCCGAAACGGAATGTTAGAACGAGATGGGACATACTAATGATGTTACTATCTTTGTCTTACACATGGCCCTAATATCTTAAATTCATTTATCGCGACATTATTTCATTTTGATTCTTAAAATTTGATATCTCATTATTTACTTTATAACTTCCACAAAATCTTTATGATTAATTTAATAGAATATAAATAATTAAACGATAAGCAAATAGTTTATCAGTAGATAATTATAATTTAATATATAACAAGTTACAAGTATTGAGAAATGCGTTTCTTGTGAACTTCGACATTTGTCATATAAATGTAAAGGAAGTTGCAATTAATTGTATGTTTAATGTTGAGAATAAATAAAGTTGTAAATTGAAAGTTAGAAGGTTTTAATTCATAACTAAGCATATAAGATAACGAGAATTTTATTTTTAGTAAAATAATATATATTAAAATAAAAACATAGTATTTGTAATATTATTCAAAATTGAAAAAAAAGTTATTACACTATTTACCCGAAGCTGACTTACCACTTACCTCAATTATTGTACTTACTACTTTCCTAACTTAACTTAATATTGTAGATTTATAATCTAGGAACGAATAATACCATGATTAATCACATTTCCAATGACAAGACAGACAAGAGTGCTGAAGTCATACCCAATAACGGCGCGTGAATAAAATTTATGGGAGATTTAATTTTTATGTAAACGAATGAAAATCATTACTTAATTATTCATCTAATGTACAATTTTTTGATTCCATTATTTCAATATTGGATTAAAAACGCTACAAGATCTAATGTACAAGATAACACACTACGTCACTACACAAATATACGCAACGAATAACGTGTCGTCCGTTAGCAGAGACTAGTCTCTCGAACCATAGATTAAATATTTTATGTATGATATACCTAGTTGACAACAGTATATAGATTACACAAATACTTGAAAATAATTTAAAACAATTTTTTTTCCAATGTATTATTGGAGAGACGCCATTTTAAAGTCTCCCCTAAGCACCGCCACTGATCATACCTATAGTATTATATTACACAAATAAAAATATTGAATAATTATAAAAGTTAAATGTTTAATTAAATAAAATGGTTATTTTAACACACAAAATAATTTTGTAAACATGTTATCAACGTCATTGATTATAATATAATTAATGTCAATATTATATAACTTAGATTAAACATGATTAAATAAAATTAGTTTGTTTAATTTATGCCTAAGGGATGACTTTGAACCTTGTTTTTGCTGTATTAATTGTTTACACTGAGTATGCACTCTTAAAGTACAATAATATGAAGATAAAAATTTTAAAATTTTCATTTCGTATAGTTCTTAAGTGCACGTATCAATAACTGGATGTATAGGATATATAGGATTTTTACTCAATTCAAAAACTACCTATCATTGAATTTTTAATATAATATCTTTTTTAAAGTTGTTATTTTTTATGTTTAAAGAATATGCTAGATAAAAATTTTCAGTGAATAATATTATTTCAAAAACAAACATTGAAACAAATTTCAGTTTACCTTGATTTTTAAAATTTGTTAAAGAAACATAGATAATCTGTTACTAGTATTAATGAATAGTTATGATCCTTACTAAAAATATCTTTATTTAAAATTATGTCTTCATAAAATGAACATGGAAACTTTTCAATAAATATTTAAGTTTGAGTTTATAACTTAAGTAACAGAACAAAAAGTTAAACGAACATTATTAATTATTATTTATTGGTAAACACAAGTCACAAAGCAATCATTTTGTTATGTGTGATAAAAAAAGATTGCAGCACCATTCTTATCCGCTGTCTTTTTCTAACATGCCGTTTTGGTTATGTTTACATTGGTCTTATGGCTAGTGAGTATTCCAGTTATCATATAGTTCAATGGAAAAAAAGAACGGGTGGGCCCCGCTTTGCTGTACAGTTGGGGGTGGAGTGTACCTCGTTTATAGGATAGATCATTATTACAATGGATTTGTTAAATTTAAATGCAATGATAGATATCATTGTATACGAATAACGATTTTGAACGGAGGTAATATGTTTGTCTAAAATGTGTATATAATAATATAGTATTTAATATTTAAATTGAATTATAATGCAATTTCGTAAAAATTTAATTTTAAAACAGTCATAAATTTTTTTCCTTTTGGTCTAGTAGAAATTTTTTTATATATTTTTGAAGATTAGCTTATGGACAAACTAGTGTCAAAATTTTGAACCTTAAGTATAAACAGAAAAAATTAAATAAAATTTTATCTACAAAATAACTTGCAAATTATAGTGATTTTGACACATTTTATACAAATTTGAGCTTTATGAGCTTATAAAAAAAATTTGAGTGAAACGATCACCGTTATTTTCTATTGAAGATAAGTTAAGCTTATTATAAACATTGTATTAAATTTTCCAGAGTTTTTAGCCAGCTAATTAAATATTATAGGTGTTAAAAAAAAAAAATTTTACAAAAATCGAAAATTTAAATTGTCTATAAATAAGTCTAAATATGTCAAAATACTTTGAAAACGTAACCATGTATAGAAAACACAAATATAAAAATTTGGTGAAAATTTCATGTTGTTGTGGTTTTTCGTTTTTGAGTTAGAGCATTTTAAAAAAATGTAGTTTGTAAAAACATGATTTTGCTTAAAATTTCCTGTTTTTCGTAATTTTTTTATCGTTTTTTTCGATTTTTTAGAAAAGTATTGAAAAAGTTGGATTTTTGATACGCCCAAGTACCATCTACATTCACTTTCCTATCAGAAAAGTTGCTGTTTAAGAAAATCGAAGCATTTTTACTACCAAAAATCGTGTCCTCAGACACAATAAAAAAAAAATAAAAAATAAAAAAAAAAAAACAAACATCATTGTAAAACGGAATGAAATGTTCTTATCAAATTAGACAAATACGGTGCGTATATTCTGTGAACTACCTGCTTATTAACAGCGCCCCCATCGGCACAGCGGATTATTAATAATGATATTAATTGTATATATATAGTAATAGTCACGGCTATAGTTAGTAGATACATCTAAATATATATATATATATAATGGCATAATATTTATGGCAAAAATGAGTATAAAAATAATCTACAAGGATCTCTAGCAGCAAGTAGGAATTTTGATAAGAACATTTTTGGACATTATTCATTGCAGCCCAATATAGGCCGTTGCGCAACCATAGTATCTATAATCGTGGTGCAAACCATGTGCAGTGTGATTATAAAATATATGGGCGTGTATGCAGTGGTTGGTAAAATTATTTAATAAAAACATTCCAGTGAAGACAACTGGTCAACAGTTGTTCGATACAGATCGCCACGTAATTTTTAAATTGCCGCGCTTTTTTAGACACAAGTTAATGACACTGCGGAGTTACTAGTTTCGTAAAACGCACTTTTTTTTGTTGGCCGAGCGAGTTGTACACACGAAATGTGGTGGGGTGGGAAAACCGGTTGATGCAACGATGACGACGACGGTGGTTACTGAGATTCTGAATTTACTATAAATTTCCATTGAAAAATTCGTAATTTTCCTCTTATAACTTCATTTCTAAATGTACGATTTTGATGATTTTTACAAAAGCACGTTCTACTCAATATTTCTGATGTTTTGGAGTTTAATAGAAGTTAATTGAAAATTAATTATGTCGTGCAACAAATTAACCTGTATTTTACAGTTAAAATGGGCAACTTCTGCTTCGATATACTATACGGTATACATCACCGTCATTTTTTTTTACTTAGCTGGCGTAAATAATAATAATAATAATATAATAATATAGTATAATATGTGAACAGAATACATGGGCCGGCAAGCGAATCAGGCTGGTTTACTATTTTAATATTTAGTTGTATACAACTAGTAAACTGTTCAACGCTTGACTTTTCGCTTGACTTATCAAGAAAGAAAATGTGTACCAAAATACTAGGCGAAATAAATTATCATTCTGATACTTGTAAACAAGTATTTAACATTGAAAAAGAAACTGAATCTAAACGTTCTAAACAAAAATGTTAGCCATTTTAATTGCTAATAAATTAGTATCCATTATATTATTAAGAGTTACGAAGAAATCATTACGGTCCTCTGTTATTTTTTGGGAACTATTTAGTTGAGTAATTGATTTTTAATGTATTCGATAAATTAATTATACTCCGTGAGTCAAGAATTGGAAACTTGTAAAATATTAATTATTTGAAAAGTATTCTCCCAAACACGAACAATAATCGTTTAAAAATTTTGTGAAAATTTTAAATAATTTATTTTAATAATTATATTTATCTTAATGGCGATGCAGGCGAATTCTGTGAATGTAATCATATCGTAACACATTATAACAATACAACACATTGTACGTATTGGTATAAAAACATATAATAAATATCATTATTCATCAAGTCCCTATGGGGATGTAATCAATGATTTTCTATCTCTGTTTATCACGCGCCAAACATTATAGAAATTTAGATGTTTTTTATTTCCTACGTACCATTATTGTAATCTACAATAAATGATAAATTTACAAATGATTCCAGTACAATATTTTTTTTGTTTTAATTCTGTCATATGATTCCAGACTCATATTGAATCGTGTAATACTTACTATATTCCGACATCTACATCAGACACGACGACCATAAAACATAAACGATAAAAATTAACAATGTAGCAAATATATTATTTTTCGAAGAACACAGCAGAGATAATAAGAGATTATTACCATTAGTAATTAATAAACATTACGTCATCGTATTCACGATAACATACGATAATATTCTTTACTACATTTTTTTCGGCCATCCAATTAATTTTTCCGAAGATGAATTCTTTTCGAAGACATGGTACATTTAATAGACCGCCCATGGAGGCCCATGGATCATAATTTTTTCGAATGATCAAGATTTTCGAATTTCCTTGTTGATTAGGTAGCTTATCACAAATAATTGTATAAATTAACAATAATGCTTTTATCTTGAAGTCTAACTAAAATATGAATATGAGGCAAGCTTATTTTTGGCCACGCGATTATATACTTGCTTCACCGAATATTTTATAGGTACTTAGTAATTAAGTGTAAGTCAATCAATTTTTTTACATTAAAATTAACTATTTGAGAAATATTATCATGTCAATTGATTGCTTAATAAAAATATGCTGCTTACAACAGCATGCTTATATATTATACATATGTGTAGTAATAATAAATTAATAACGTTGAACTGATCTATTGTGAATGTTAAAAAACGCGTTTTTAATTTTAATTCCCATAATTATTTGTTAATTTTGAACAAATAAATATACGCCTAACACTCGGTGCTATTTGATTTACTAAAATATTATGATACTTTTTGTATGCCGTTTGACAGATTTACAGATTTATAGATAACCGAAAACTTATATGAATAAGATAACGGATAATTCATATTCATTAAAAATGTAACCACTATCCAAATAAGATAATAGATAACTTTTGAAATATTTATCTGGATAATAAATCAAAGATAACTACATTTATCTTGATAAAAGACAGATTATTTTAAAAAATTTCATTATTGATAACTTATATTCATAAAATGGTTATGTTTCTATTAATAAAAGATAAATAATTGATTATAATTTATTTGGTTTAAAATAAATTTCATTTATTTTGCTAATTTATACACAAACTATTAGTGTATAAAATAAACCTATTTCAATTTATTTTTAATTTTAGATTCTGAATGGAGTGATGGAATCTATTGATTTTACAATGATGTGCGTGTTTTTTTTTTGTACCTGACGACACCTTTTTTGCACTAAAAATGCTTTGATTTGCTTAAACAGCAACTTTTCTAAAAGAAAAGTGAATATAGATGGTACTTGGGCATGTCAAAAATGCAACTTTTTTAATACTTTTTGAAAAAATCGAAAAAAACGATAAAAAAATTACGAAAAAACAGGAAATTTTACACAAAATCACGTTTTTACAAACTACATTTTTTTAAAATGCTCTAACTCAAAAACGAAAAACCGTAACAACTTAAAATTTTCACCAAATCTTTATATTGGCATTCTCTATACATGGTAAGTAGTATTTTGACATATTTTGACATATTTTGACTTATTTATAGACAATTGAAATTTTCGATTTTTGTAAATTTTTTTTTTTTTAAATATCTATAAAAATTTTTTAGCTGTCCGAAAACTCTTGAAAATTTATTAAAGGATTAAATATAAGTTATACTAATTGTAACTAAAAAATATCGGAGATGGTTTCACTCAAATATTTTATAAGCCCATAAAGTTCAAATTTGTACAAAATATGTTAAAATCGCGATAATTTTGCAAGTTATTTTGTAGTTGAAAATTCATAAAATTTTTTCTGTTTATACTTAAGGTTCAAAATTTTAATACTAGGTTGTCCATAAGCTTAACATAAGCTTCAAAAATATATAAAAAAATTTCTACCAGACTTAAAAGAAAAAATTTTATGACTGTTTTAAATTAAAATTTTTACGAAATTGCATTATAATTCATAATTTCATAATTTAAATATAAAATAAAATATTATTATATAAACATTTTAGACAAACATATTAACTCCGTTCAGAATCGGTATTCGTATACAATTATATCTATCATTGCATTCAAATTTAACAAATCCATTGTAATAA
This sequence comes from Chaitophorus viminalis, assembly GCA_025469195.1. Classification (NCBI taxonomy): domain Eukaryota; kingdom Metazoa; phylum Arthropoda; class Insecta; order Hemiptera; family Aphididae; genus Chaitophorus; species Chaitophorus viminalis. The sequence continues at coordinate 6,930 of JAIPRK010001587.1, forward strand.
TGACCTATCCTATAAACGAGGTACACTCCACCCCCAACCGTACAGCAAAGCGAGGTTCACCCGTTTTTTTAATTAACGTTATTATTCAGTTTAAAAACCCTAGTATTAAACTTCAAAATGATAAACATAATAATTATTAATCTATAATTATATCTATATCTTTGAAAGAAAATTGTATTGCTATCATACAACAGATTGCAAAAAAGATTAAATATTACAATAACTACTACAGAAGCAACTAGACTAACGATATCAAATAACAGCTGTCCAATAATAATAGCAAACTGGAAACAGCGGAAATGTGAAAAAATCTTATACATTCATCGAAAACAATAAAGCTTAATGCAAACATGTTATCTGGTAATTGGCCAACTGATAATAAAATATTCATTAACGAGCGTTTAAACAAGAACAAAAGAATTCTATTTTCAAATACAAGATCGTTGGCTAAAGAAAAAAAATTATAAGTTCGTATGGATCACAAACTCGGACATTCTCATCAGAAAAGAAGAAAATTCAAAAATCATTCGAATATAATCGGGTACGGATCTTCAAACATTGTAATCATAAAATACATAATACCCATATTTTAACTGTAGATTTCTTTAATACTTATTACGTATAAATTTTTATTTTTTTTTTCATTCTACATAAAACATTTATTATTAAACTTTCATTGGAAAATTATCGATACTATACCTATCTTGTCTACTCTAATGATAGTCTACATTATATTCGCAAAAAAGAAAAATAGGTATAAGTAATAAATTAACTGATCTTAATGGCATCAATTAACACACTTTTTGAAATCATTGATAAAGAAAATACAACAATTAATTCACTTGATGAGATTAACACACAACTCTATAACAATGATACTAGTTTGAATATACTATTTACTAATATTAGAAGTATTGCTAATCACATCATAGGCGTGCGCAGCTTCCGGTTTCAGGGGCAGCAAGAGATTAATTCGGCCCATTCTTCAAATTCAACATTATTACCTGCCCATAGTTTTACTTTTTTTAATATTGGGTATCAAAATTAAAATTGAATTGGTTATTTGTGTTTTTTGGATAAAAAATTCTATAAGCCATAAGGTACAAGTCACTAAAGATGTATTTCTCCACAAGCCTATGGTTAATATTTATTATTTATAATATGATAAAATAAACAAACATTAATAACAATAAAAATAAATATTTTAAAAATCATAATAATTAAAGTAATAACAATTAGTTTTTGGGTATTCTTATTAATATTCATAAACTTTTTTTTACAAACTTATAAATTATAATACTAATCGATGCTCTATAGAAATTAAATTTTTAAATTCATCAATTACACTATCAATATTTACAGAAGAAATGAATTCTTGTTTGACAAATAGAAACAATCATTATTGTTTCTATTTAGTCTATACTGTGTCGTGGTAGATCCAAGTTTGCTTTTTACAATGGTAAGTTTAGAAAAACTCCTATCACAACCACAACTTGTGACAGAGCTTATAACAAACATTTTAAATATTAAAACATTAAATTCAGTTTATTTTTAGATTCGTTGACCATAAATGATAATAATATTTACGATTTCAAATCATAGCTATTTCTTTTTATGGTAGACAGGTTTATTAGATTTATACTAGTAAATTCTATAATCATAAAATATTTATATATACTTTATCAAAAAAAAAAAAAATAATAATAATAATAATTTGTGGAAATATAATTTTACCGAGGCCCATTATTTAATATTTGCCGGCCCCGGTAGCCCCAAAGAAATTCCAGGGGCAGTATATGCTGCCTCTGCTGCCCCCGTGCGCACGCCTATGAATCATATATCTGAACTAGATTGTTTAAATGCAGCAATTAAGAATAAAAGCCATATAATTATTACAGTCGAATCATGGTTAGGAAATAATATTGATCAAAAATATATCTCGTTAAATAATTATCAATCTTCAATTTCTAAAAATCATACACGCAAATCAGACGGCATAGTTATATTTATTCAAAAAGATATAAACTACACCACCACTGAATTTGTAATACAAGATGCTAATTGTCTGTTTACAACAATAACATACAATAAAATTAATTATGGAATAATATCAGTGTATAGATTTCCCAGTGGAAATATTATAAAATTTATTGAGGATCTTGAGGAAATAATTACTAATATACTCAACTCCTTTAGACAACTCACGATAATATTTATAGGTGATATGAACATAAATCTATCTGATACCATAAACTCTACAATACTATACTACGATTTATTAAATTCTTTTAATTTCATTCAATACATTAATTGTCCCACAAGACCTTTAACCAATAGTTGCATTGATCACATATTTATTAAGGATAACTACAAACATTACAATATTCATTCGACGGCTATATATTCCCTAATTACTGATCATTATCCTTTATTTTTACAATTAATACAAACCAATCCACAAAAAATTAAAAAAAACTAATAATAACTCATATAAATTCGTTAACTATAGAGAACTCAAAGAGTCAATTTACAAAACAGATTGGAACGAATTAATAACAACAAAACATTCTGAAAAGAAAATAACATTACTTACATCAATTATAAAAATCAACTTAAATAATAGTACACACTATGGTACAAAAAATAATTGTCGTCTACAAAATCAGTAGATTACATCAGGTATCATTTGCGTAATAAAAAAAAGGGATAAATTGCATACTTTAACTAGAAAGCAACCGTTTAACACTCTCCTAACTGCTAAATATAAAGCATATAGAAATAAATTATTCAATATTATAATTATGCAGAAACAGAATTTCTATGGTACCAAAATCAAAAAATTCGGCAACAACCCAAAAAAAATATGGTCAACTATAAAGGAAATAACAATGCAAATGCAGCTTACCCAAATAAATTCCAATTTTAATATTGATAATAATAACTATGAATCTGATTTCGACCCACTCTTTATAGCTAATACTTTTAATAGATTTTTTTCTTCCATGGGTACCCAAAACAATACTACAAAAAGCAATATTAATCAATTAAACTCATTGACGGAAAAGCATAACACTAATCAATTCATGTATCTAAGAAAAATAAATACATTAGAAGTGAACAATATTATCAAAAACATGAAAAGTGACTCAGCCCCCGGTAAAGATGGAATATCAATCAACGTAGTTAAGCAGATTAAAGAAACAATATCAGAGATCTTAGCACATATTTTTAATACAATACTACAGGAAGGTACCATACCAGATTCATTTAAAAATGCCATAGTAACTCCTCCCATTTATAAAAACGGTGATAAAAAAACTAATCAATCATTACTGACCGATAAGCATAATAAATATTTTTTCAAAAATTTTCGAACGTGCTAAAACAAACGAGGCTCTTAAATTACTTAAAATAAAATAATATCCTACCTAAGTCTCAATATGGATTTAGGAAAAATCTAGGAACAGAAGATGCCTTAGCACGGTTTTCCATGGATATTTATAGTAACTTAAACAATAATAAAAAAACATTAGGCATTTACCTAGACATAAGTAAAGCTTTTGACAGCATTTCTCACAAATCGTTATTACGTATACTTCAATCTATAGGCATAGTCAATAAACCACTTATATTATTTGAATCCTATTTGTATAATAGAAAACAATAAGTAAGAATTAACAACACACTAAGTGATGAAGTTATAATTACAACAGGAGTTCCTCAAGGAACAGTTTTATCACCAACTCTATATATTATTTATGTCTCTTCACTAGGTCATTTAAATATTCACTGTAAACTATTTTCTTATGCAGACGATACCGCCATTCTTTTATCAGGAAATAATTGGGACGAAGTTCGTCTTAAAGTGGAAAAGGACTTGCACTTGATAAATGCATGGTTTCTTAAACATAATTTAAGAATAAATTACGCAAAATCAAATTACATCAATTTCACCCTAGACAAAAGAACACAACTCACTATAAAATCAATTAAAATTCATGATATTAACTATAAATCTAATAATTGTTCATGCAATGTTATAAATAAAACGGAAACTATTAAATATTTAGGTATTACATTTGATCAACACCTAAAATTGGATATACACATAAACAACACAGTAATGAAACTAAGGAAAATGCACTATCTGTTCATTAATAAAAGAAAATTTCTAAATAACCAGACTCTACGTTTAATATACTTTGCAATGACATAATCTATCTTGCAATATGGATTGCAATCTTGCACTTGGGATGGAAAATGGCTTAGGTATTATAGGAAACAACAAAGCATTCAGAGCTCAAAAAAGCATAATTAAAATCATTTTAAAAAACAAAAAACATATCCCACAAAGGATCTGTATAATGAATTCAAAGTTTTTACGATACTTCAATTATTCTATAGAAATGACCTATATTACACATACAAATTTAATTTAATTAAGTTTAAACCTAGATACTATAACACACGCTTAAAAAACAACCTCTGTTCATACATCGAAATCTAGTCAATGTTTTTCTCAAGTGAGTCTGAGATTACTAAACAATATCCCAATGCAAATTATTAATATTATATCTTACAAAATATATAAACACTCTATTAAACTATGGTTGTTAAATAATACTAGTGACCAATAGCATAGGTAAAGCACTGGTGTATATAATGTAGACTATTTATTTATTTAGGCATTTATTCGATTTTTGCTGTATCTTTTTATATTATAATTTTTTATTACAATCAATGTTTTTATATTACCAATTATTAATTACTACTATAGGTGTAGTTTCTTTTTTTCGAAAATATCAAAATATTATAAAATTTATAAAATTATACTTATCTTTTAATACCTAGTACTCCATCATCACCGATAAGAGGTTATTCTCAGTGGTGAGATGGGCCATTTACCCATGTTATATATATAATCATTGTATATTTAATTGTAATTTTTCTGACCAATAAATATTATTATTATTATTATTATTATTATTATTATTATTATTATTATTATTATTATTATTATCTATATCTATATCTATATCTATACTACTATATAAATTGAAGTTGCTTTTTTTTTGTTTGGAATAAACTCCTAAACTACTTATTGGATCGTCATGCAGTTTTTTTTTAAATTAAATAAGACACCACTGAGAAGATTTTAGGGATAAATTTAGTCCGATAGTTAATTAAAATAAACGTGTAAATTGTAGTATTGTACACCTATCTATTCTATATACTACGCGCTCATCAAGGACGTGTTACGATTCCGCACATCTATACTAATATATAAAATTGTAAGGGGTTTTCTATGACCGCGCTAACCGAGAAAACTACTGAATCGATTTCGCTGAAATTTTAGATTCTGAACGGAGTGATGGAATCTATTGATTTTACAATGATGTGTGCTTTTTTTATTTTTTTTTTTGTGTCTCAGGACACCTTTTTTGGTAGTAAAAATGCTTCGATTTTCTTAAAAAGCAACTTTTCTGAAAGAAAAGTGAATGTAGATGGTACTTGGGTTTATCAAAAATCCAACTTTTTCAATACTTTTTAAAAAAATCGAAACAAACGATGAAAAAATTACAAAAAAACGGGAAATTTTAAGCAAAATCACGTTTTTATAAAAATACATTTTTTTAAATGCTCTAACTTAAAAACGAAAACCAAAACAACTTGAAATTTTCACCACATCTTTATATTGGCTTTTTCTATACATGGTTAAGTTTTCAAAGTGTTTTGACTTTTTTTAACTTATTTATAAACAATTTAAATTTTTTATTTTTGTAAAAATTTTTTTTTAAACATCTATAAAATTTAATTGGCTGACCGAAAACTTTTGAAAATTTAATAATAGGTTCATAATAAGTTAAACTTACCGAAATTAAAAAATATCGGAGATTGATTCACTCAAATTTTCTTTATAAGCCCATAAAGCTCAAATTTATATAAAATGTGTCAAATTCACGATAATTTGCAAGTTATTTTGTTGATAAAAATTCATAAAATTTATTCTGTTCATGCTTAAGGTTCAAAATTTTAATACTAGGTTATCCATAAGCTACTTTTCAAAAATCTTTAAAAAAATTTCTACCGGACTTAGAGGAAAAAATTTATGATCGTTTGAAATTTAAATGTTTAAGAAATAATCAATGGTATGGCATATAACATATACACGTTAATTCTTATCATCATACTATAATTAATGCTTATATTCAATTCGCAATCTCAAATCAATAACAAATGGCACAGATAAATTACATTACAATGTTCCGTACTAAAGGAATACTTCCTTATTATGTTAATATTTATAATTTGTGACTTATTTTTGTGTTTAATTATAAAATTAATAATTTATGATAATTATTGTTAGCACTTAGCTCCTTGTCGACATATGGTTGAACGTTAGTCGTTAAGTAAGCCGACATGCGTTGGCATTATAATTTATTTTTACTCTCACTCGTTAATTAGATTCCGATTATCAACCGTCTATTAATAATAATAATAATAATAATTTATTTATTGCTAGTAAAGAAATGTGTACAAAGTATAATGGTTGTATATGCATAGTTACTAGCTTTGCTCTACACTGAGGTAATACCTCTTATCGTAGAGCAAGAATACTTATCCAGTTGTTATTTTAAACATAAAAAGAAAAGAAAATATATATTATAAATATGCTAAATATTAAATTTAAAATGGAATACAATTATACGTAAAAGTACTTAAAAATTCACTATATGATTTACAATAATAATAAGTAATACAGTATAATTTAAGTATTAAAAATAATCATGATTACGTATATAAAGTATTATTTTGTAATTGAATGTTTAGAGCTGTTAATAAGTAAATTATTTAATAAATGTTTCTAGTTATAATCTCTCTTCAATAGTTCTGAACTTACAGTATTTTTACAGATTATCATAAAACCAATTTTTTAATTTGAAATTAAAATGTGAATAATTTGAACACTTTTTTATCATATTTGGGATGGTCTCTAACATCCTTAGACCAACTTGAGTGAATGTATTAGAGGCTTTCTTGGTGTTAGTAAACGGAATTTCGAGATATTTTTTTCTAAGATTATGAGGATTGTTTTTGATTTTTAATGCTTTAGTTTTATAAATGAAACAAATAGCTTGCTTTTTGTATAGTTTTTCAATGTCTAGTACTCGGAATAGTTTGAATAGTTCTTTAGAAGGGAATGTTTTGGTTTACTTAGGATAATTTTTATAATATTCTTTTGAGCTACTGATAAATTATTTTTTAAATTAGTGCTGCAACCACCCCAAGCGATAATACCGTATTGTAATAATGATTGGATCATTGCAAAATAAGTTATTCTTAGGTATTTTATGTTTAGTATTTTTTTGGCTGTTAGAAAAAAGTATGTTAGTTGCCTACATTTATTTATAAGGTTTTCTATGTGAGTATTCCATTTTAGATTTTGATCAATTATTATACCAAAATATTTAACGGATGTGTAATTATAAAATTTTGGACAGGAGCATAACTTAGTGCTGCAGCCACTTTTATGAATGATCAATTCAGTTTTATTTGGTGCCGTTTTAGAATTATTACTAAATGTAATGTATTTTGATTAATCAAAATTGATCTTGAGATCATTATTAGTAAACCAGTTATCGAGTATTGCAAAATCTGTCTCACTTTTTTTCAAAGTTAATTCCCAATTCGTACTAGATACTATGAGTGCGGTGTCATCAGCATACGAGCAGATTCTTCCATTTAACGAAAGTCTATCTAATGCAGATACGTAAATAATATATAGGATTGGAGATAACACGGTGCCTTGAGGGACTCCTCTGTGGATTGTACCTATTTCACTTAGGGTGTTACATATTTTAACCTGTTTGGTCCTACCTTCTAAATATGACTTAAAAATAGAGTAAGCTGATCCCGTAATACCAAACGATTTTCTACAATTTAGTAGTTTTGTGTGTGGTATGCTATCAAAAGCTTTTCTAAGATCTAGAAATATACCGACTGTTTTATTATGGTTGTCTAAATTATCATATATATCTTTTGTTAAATTTGCCAGAGCGTCTTCTATACCTAACCCTTTTCTGAAGTCATATTGTGAGTTGGGTAATAAACTGTTTTCCTCTAGATAGTTTATGAGTCTAGTTTTGATTTCATTTTCAAATATTTTAGAAAATATATTTAGTAAGCTGATTGGTCTATAATTTTTGAAATCAATTTTTGACCCTTTACCTTTATAAATGAGCGTTATTATTGAGTTTTTGAAGGAATCTGGAATAGTCCCTTCTTTTAAGATTTGGTTGAAGATTTTTTCTAAAATGGGAGAAATAAAGTCTTTTAGATTTTTAATAATATTAATTGAAATTCCGTCTGAACCTGGAGCTGCATCACTTTTCATGTCAGTTATTATTTTGCATAATTCTGTTTTAGTTATCTTTCTTAGGTATAATGAACAAGATGGACTATTAGTATTATATTCATTTTTCTTATTAAGCCTATTATTGTTGTGATCTCCCATAGTTAAAAAATAGTCGTTTAATTTGTTTGTGATTTTGGATGCATTTGTTCTGGAGTTGTAGATTATATTATCTATTTTTAAATTTATTTCTGTTGAATTCGACATATTTTGGTTTGAAGCCTGTTTAACCGACTATCTTTCTCTCTCGCTCTGCTGACTGTTCCTCTCATGCTTAGTCGACTCTAGCCGACTTCACCCGAATGAGCGTTACATAGCCGAGCGTGACGAAGTGACAACTAAGTAGTACATTTGAATTCAGTACCCACAAAAGTACTAAACGCACATAAAGAAGTTTTCACTTCAATAGTAAAATATTCTTCATAAAGCCAAATATATAGGATATAGTCGGGGAGCACGAAAAATGATCGTTGCCCGTCATGCGCCAAGCAGCTGTTATCAAATTATTCGTGCCCGTGAATACGATACGTAACGGCAGCATGACGGTACAAAGTTGAGACCCATGGCTACAACAGTGGGTACGAGTCGCGGGTGCCAACGCTCATTTTTCGTGCTCCTGACTATAGTAGACCGATATAATAATAGTTTTAAATGTTTAACGAAATACGTAATCAGGGTAAACGTTGTATAGTGGGTCTACTATTATGGCCGCGAAAATTCGGATCTAGTGTAACGTCATTTATCAATAATTGTTTTTGATTGGCTAGCGGTGTTCTTGTTTGGCTTCGAGTGCTTCAACCGTATATCTATAAACCGTGATCTAGTATGACATAACTTATCAATAATTTTTTTTGATTGGCTAGCGGTGTTCGTATTTGGCTTTGACCTTATATATTCTATTAACCTTGGACTGTTCCTCTATTATGCTTAGTTGACATGAGCAGGCTCGAGCTGATTTCACCCAAATGAGCGTTACTTAATCGAGCGTGACGGCTTAGTTCATTTTAGTACTTTAGTACGCGCCTAAAGAAGTTTTCACTTCAAAAATAAGTATAAGTACAGTTCTTGAGAAATTAGAGAACAAAACTAATTTCTGTGAGTCTGCAAGAACAGGCCTTTTTTATTTTCCAATTTTATAAACTATTTATCTTTTTTCCATTTTCTTTCATAGAGTTGTTCCAAATACCTTCCTCAACGTTGGCCCGATTTTATTTTGAGGGGATCGTAATGTTATGTTCCGATTATGTGACATTTCAATATATTTTCATTGACCGTTTTTTTGTATTTACTGTATGGATTAAAGAAAAAGACAATTTTAACAACTGGTAAAAATTTCGAGTTTCTGCGACCCCAGTAGATATTTTTTTATAGTTTTTTGGAAGTAACTAATGAATAAGTAACCAAATGTTAAAATTTTGAACTTTAAGAATAAGCAGAAAAATTTTATGAATTTTCAACTATAAAATAACTTGCAAATTATCGCGATTTTAACATATTTTATACAAATTTGAACATTATAGGCTAATAAAATTTGTGTAAAACAATTTCCAATTTTTTTTATTTGCGATAAGTATAACTTAAAATAAACCTTGTATTAAATTTTCAAAACTTTTTGGACAACCAAATATTTTTTATCGGTTTTCAAAAAAAAAAAACGGATGGGCCTCGCTTTGCTGTACAGTTGGGGTGGAGTGCAACTCGTTTATAGGATAGGTCGTTATTACAATGGATTTGTTAATTTTGAATGCAATGATAGGTATCATTGTATACGATTATACGAATAACGATTCTGAATGGATTTAATATGTTGGTCTAAAATGGGTATATAATAATATAGTATTTTATATTTAAATTGAATTATAATGCAATTTCGTAAAAATTTAATTTTAAAACAGTCATAAATTTTTTTCCTTTCGGTCTAGTAGAAATTTTTTTATATATTTTTGAAGATTAGCTTATGGACAAACTAGTGTCAAAATTTTGAACCTTAAGTATAAACAGAAAAAATTAAATGAAATTTTATCTACAAAATAACTTGCAAATTATAGTGATTTTGACACATTTTATACAAATTTGAGCTTTATGAGCTTATAAAAAAAATTTGAGTGAAACGATCACCGTTATTTTCTATTGAAGATAAGTTAAGCTTATTATAAATATTGTATTAAATTTTCGAGAGTTTTTGGCCAGCCAATTAAATATTATAGGTGTTAAAAAAAAAAAATTTACAAAAATCGAAAATTTAAATTGACTATAAATAAGTCAAAATATGTCAAAATACTTTGAAAACTTAACCATGTATAGAGAACGCCAATATAAAAATTTGGTAAAAATTTCAAGTTATTGCGGTTTTTTTGTTTTTGAGTTAGAGCATTTTAAAAAAATGTATTTTGTAAAAACATGATTTTTCGTAAAATTTTCCGTTTTTTCATAATTTTTTTATCGTTTTTTTCGATTTTTTAAAAAAGTATTGAAAAAGACGGATTTTTGACTTGCCCAAGTACCATTGACATTCACTTTCCTTTCAGAAAAGTTGCTGTTTAAGAAAATCGAAGCATTTTACTACCAAAAATCGTGTCCTCAGATACAAAAAAAAAAAAATTAAAAAAAAACACACATCATTGTAAAACCAATAGATTCCATCACTCCGTTCAGAATCTTAAATGTATTTTGTCAAAAAGTTTTTTGTGTAAAAATTCCAGTTATTCTATCATTTTTTTTATGATTTTTTTCTGATGCGTTTGAAAAGTTTTAAAAATATTTAACTTTTGACTCTAGTACCATCTACATTTACTTTTTTATCAAAACAGTTCCCATAAGAAATTTGAATCTTTTTTAGAGCTCCAAATGGTATTGTCAGGCACAAAAAAAAGTTCGAAAAAAAACACACATTGTAAAATCAATACATCCAGCATTCCGTTCAGAATCTAAAATTATAGAAAAATGCATAATACATACTATAGATGTGTATAAATACTATAATTCTACCTTATTGACCTATAAATTAATAATATTTTAAGTTAATTGAATGATAATTACTTTGTCTTTGATTTACATGCAGTTTAAAAAAAATTCACACAAAAATACTAAAGCATTAATATAATATATTTAACTAATACAAATTAAATAATAGAATAATATACAAATTAATTTTATTGGATACACATTTCAAAAGTCTAATTATCTAATCAATTGTCAATGATATATTTTACATTCACATTTTCAGCCGTTTCAGAAACTTCAAATAGCCTAGATTGGCCAAGTTTAGGAATATCTGTTGTATCAAAATCATCTTCGTTAGTCCTTTTCCTTTCACATTGAGAAATTAATTTATTCATTTTTAAATAAAAAATTAAGAAATGAGAACCAACTGGTAACAATAACATCTATTTGTCGGGAATACCGATTAACTAATAACAATGATAGCACGTAGTCTGAAAATATGTAAATTGTAAAGTATGAATGTAAGATACTAAATTAATATTACTGTTCTCTGAAGAACAATAAATAAGGATTTATAATATATATAAGGATTGTAAGCCATGATCTCTGTCTATCATACGCCCAACATAGGAATTTAAATGTTTTCTATTTCCAACGTACCAATCGATCAATTAATGCGATAAGAATTTTAAAAACTGATTTAAATTCGTTGTGAGGTCTTCTTTAGATAGACTTTCCCACATTTTTTAAATTTTGTTGATTTTTATGTTTCCAATTTTTTTAATTATATTTTATGGAATTTCGGGGGTTAAAATCAAAATAGTGGGAAAGTAGTTTTCATAATTCTTATCATATTAATTAATGGATTAATATGTTGGAAATAGAAAACGTTTAAATTCCTAGGTTGGGCGTTTGATAGATGGAGATTGAAAATCAAGGCTTACAATCTTAACCTTAATCTTAACTTAATGTATTTATGTATATTCTTATAGAACCAATATTTGAATACGATAAGAGTACATAATGTGATTTGTCATCATTTTTAAACAGTATTCTTTAGAAATACAAAATATGTATACATATTTATATATATACAAGTCGACCCGTCACGGCTTCAACCGTGAAAGGTTATTTAATTTGCCTTCCTACAATGATATATAGAATTTTTATTCCAATTCTATCTTTTTATCATATCGACAAGTTAATATAAAAAGCGGTTAATGAAAACGTATTGAAATGTTTCTAGCGGAATTAATGACAAATATATTTTTATTAAAAAATGAATACAGATAAAAAAAGAAATGCTGAGTAATTTAATGGTTGATAAAGAATTTTATAATACTTCTGAGTATAAGACGTTTTTTGTTGTATCTCCTGTTGAAATTAAAATCATTAGATGATTCGGGTCCCCAGTTCGACAAAATCCCACGTATAATAAATTTCCATGCGAAAAGCATAGTATATAGATAGCCATAGATAGGTATGCAATTTACACGTTTATCGGACTAAATGTATGTCTAAAACCTTCACTGTGATTTCTTCATTAACTGCACGACGACGATCCAATAAGTAGTTTCGGAGTTAATCCCGAACAAATAAAAGCGACTTCATTTTATATAGTAGTATAGCGATATAGATATAGATTAATATGAATATTTGGTTTACATGTTGGTTTACGAGCGATAAACTCCTCGGAACAATTCATACTTACATGTCAATATCAAACACAATAGAATTTGACGAATTAAAGGTCAGGTTACAGACCGCCGCCGTGCCGCACTATATGTATAATATAATATAGGTATACAATTTTAGATTCTGAATGGAGTAATCTATTGATTTTACAATGTTTTAGATTCTGAACGGAGTAATGGAATCTATTGATTTTACAATGATGTGTGTGTGTTTTTTTTTTTTTTTGTGACTGACGACAACTTTTTTTGCAGTAAAAATTCTTCGATTTGCTTATACAGAAACTTTTCTGAAAGGAAAGTAAATTTAGATGGTACTTGGGCAAGTCAAAAATCCAACTTTTTTTAAACTTTTTGTAAAAATCGAAAACAACGTTAGAAAAATTACGAAAAAACAAAAAATTTTAAGCAAAATCATATTTATACAAACTACATTTTTTGAAAATGCTCTAACTCAAAAACGAAAAACCACAACAACATGAAATTTTCACCAAATCTTTATATTGGTGTTCTCTATACATGGTTAAGTTTTCAAAGTATTTTGACATATTTTGACTTATTTATAGACAATTTAAATTTTCGATTTTTGTAAATTTTTTTTTTTTAAACACCTATAAAATTTAATTGGTTGGCCAAAAACTCTCGAAAATTTAGTACAAGGTTTATAATAAGCTTACCTTATCTTCACTAAAAAATAACAGTGATCGTTTTACTCAAAATTTTATTATAAGCTCATAAACTCAAATTTATATAAAATGTGTCAAAATCACAATAATTTGGAAGTTATTTTGTAGATAAAAATTCATAAAATTTTTTCTGTTTATACTTAAGATTCAAAATTTGGCACTAGTTTGTCCATAAGCTAATCTTCAAAAATATATAAAAAAATTTTTACCGGACTAAAAGGAAAAAATTTTATGACCGTTTGAAATTTAAATTTTTACGAAATTGCATAAGATAGCGATTTATGGTCAAACGATTTTAAATATTTGTTATAATTCAAAAAGTATAAGTCGCAGAAACTTGAAATTTTCACCAGTTATTAAAATAGGCATTTCCTTTATGTCATATATTTTTCAAAATATTATATTGATTTTTAAGCCACTTATAGGCATTTAAAAAATTCGATTTTTTTACATTTTTTTTTTTATAATCGGTGATAAAAAAAAATTGACTTATACAAAATACTTGAAAATTTAATAGAATAATCCACATAAGTAATTTTATTGTCATTCAAAAATCATCAAAATCCATATGCACAATTTTTATTTATAAGCGTTTGAACAGCGAATATTGACATAAAATTACATGTAAAATATAATATAATATATAAAATTCTAGACTGACAAATCATAGTCGTAGAAAACCCCTTACAATATTATATAATGGTATAGATTTATTTATTCTAATATAATATAATTCTTTACTTTTATTTAATTTAATGGACATTGGATATAATATGTTTACCGATAAGTGATTAGTAGGATTACCGCTGACTCATTGCAGTTCTCAGTATTCATTATAAGAATTATATAATGTCCTGTAAAGCTGTGGTTAATTGCATGTTGGTGATTTGTTTTATAATTATTTATTACTTTATGCAATACATAATCGAAGTGTATACATTATTACTGTGGATTGTGGAACGTCCCAGTCTAATATTGACGTTTTATGATTGTGTTTTCCCTTAACAATATTATTGGTCTATTATTATTAATATTGGTATATTCCATATATTTGCGCCACGCTCAATACATATTATATAATAGTTTTAATACGTGTTGGCTCGTGCTAGTTTCTGACTTTCTGTGTAATATGTGTATTGTGTAGTGGCAAGATAAGATTGTAAGCCCATCGTATGATGACTCGGTTAGACCAGTGGTTTTCAACCATTTTTGATTCATGTCACCTTTAGCCACAAAAATCAAACACTGCGTCACCATTACATTAAAATAATAAACAACTTATATTTTAAAAATATTCTTTTATTACAGAAAAAAAATACAGCACGCAGAAAAATAAGTTTATACTTTATTTAAATTGGATGGTATTTGTAGTTTGAGGTGTTTGAGTCAATAACATGATTTAATTTGAATAATTTAATTATCTTCTTATTTTCATTCTTTCCCTATGGAGATTTCGTGTCACCCTTACGCTGAGTCCATGAGTGAGAATTATTGGGTTACTAGTTTTGACTATTAAGTACTATAGTTCATAAGCGTGTGCAGACTTTGATGGCAGGGGGGGAGCAAATTTTTTTTCACTATCAATATTTTCTAAGAGAAGACATAAATAGGCGTATTTCATTAAAATAACATGTATTTATCAATATCATCTGTATTACGTAATGTAATATGTATTACATACTGAAATGTTTATTTACAAATATATGTTCAGATTATAAAAACAAAAAGGTATAATAACTATAATATACAGTTGTTAAGTTGTATGATTATTAAGACTTTTAATTTTATAGTAACATTCTTCTCTCAGAGGGAGTTAATATTTTAAATTGTTGAATCACATCAATATTTATATCATTAGCCAATTTTTGTTCAATAAACATTGTTAGGAGTCCGTCTAGTCTGTCTTGTTGCATTGTACTACGTAACTTAGTTTTAACTAAACTTAATTTCGAGAACGTTCGTTCACATGAACAACTAGTAACTGGAATAGTAACAAAAGTTTTTAAAGTTTTGAATATATTATTGAAAATATTTTCTCTTCAACTGCCAATTTCTGTTAGCCAGCTTATCCATGTGTCACATTTTTTTATCACTTTTAGGTAGATTGTTTGTGTGTTTGAGTAGATTAACTTTACTTTTTAACATCTCAGCTTCTAGGTTAAAAGTTTTTGTTAATATGGTGATATCATTGTCATCAACATTCAATTCTAATAAATTGGCAACGCTTTTGATCATATCCAAAGTTTCTTGGCTAAACCTTATATTAATACCATTAATCATTTGATCTAATGTTACATTATAAACAGTAATCCTCATTTCTTCTGCCTTAGTATCCATGAAATGTTGTGTATTAGAAGATCGAAACTCAATAGTCGCCAATATTTTCATTTGTGCTTACCGGCTATCGGTTATCTTATTGTTTTCTTTCGTATGTATTGTCCGATTTAATCTTTTTTTTTTTTTGCCACGTCATATTATTCCACAGATATATAAAAATACTATGTATATCTATGTATTATTCTGTATTATGATTGCAATTATCACTTATCAGATATAACCATAGAGTAATATTACTTAATGTTCTGAACTGATCATTTTTGACATATCACAAATTCGTGGTAAATTGTTATCGTATTTAAAATTTATATCAGTCACAAGCTCTCGAACACGATTGCTCAAGTCGCAAGTAATATTTATTTTCAAAAAAATTGGGCCCACAGGGGGGGCAGCTGCCCACCCTGCCCCCCCGTGCGTACGCCTATGCTAGAGTTTATTATAGTTTACTAGTTTAGACAATGATAGACGGAGGCATGGAATACGTTTTCTTACGATGCCAGTGCTGTTTATTTAATAATTTATAATTTTTTTCATACAACACATTTCTACTCGTGAATACATGCCATATTTATGTATAATATATATATATATAAATATTGTTTTTTAGTGTCATTTGTTTGTCACTTTAATATGCATGTAAATATTTTATTCTATTAAAAGTTATTGGATAAATTTTCGTTTTTTCATTAAGAGGTAGCGGTAGCATATGTAAAATGTTCTCCGATTATAATAAACCACTTAAATATCAAAATTCGTAAACAACAAAAAAAAAAATGTGAAAAATGAAAAAGTATTATTAATAAATAACACCAATTGATCAATATATATCAACAATATGCTATTACTTTTTGTAATTTTTATATTACAATTTTTTTTTTGTGGATGTAACGATCGAAAATAGAGATATTAATATGTAATTTTGTTATTCTGTTGTTTACATTGAAGTTTGTCACCTTTTTCCGCTTAAATAAATAGCTGCAATTGATTGCGCACAAACTATAATTTTTACCTGAAAAATCCATACTATTTTGGCCACACGATGAAATATTGAAATTAAATGTTTAGCTGATTAAATTTGAGCACACCGATGTTAATAATAATTATATATAATACGATCGTCGTTGTTGTACTCCAACAATGTACAAAAGTTGGTAGTGTTGGTACTCCAGATTATAAATGATTATAGTGGATATTCACTAAACTAAATTAAAAATATTTGTGCACAAAGACCGCTCTTAAAAACTCAGGTGCAGTTTACATGTATGATTTTGTGTTTACCTGGGCATACTCGTAGTTTACAATTGCCGAACCCGCATGTATTATTACTTTAATTAGTGTTATTACTTATAAGTTATAACTTATAACATTGTGATTATATAAATTGTTAAAAAAAAATGTATTACCTATCATTATTACTAGATCTCAGAAGTCAGAAGTTGAAGGACTTGTATATTGTTCTGTGTTCTCAATTTATAGCAGACGAAGCTAGAAATCCAAACTTTGCAATAGCGAGTTAAAAAAAAAAAATCGAAAAATTACTATGCATATTTTGCTTAATTTGTCAGTTTTAGCTGAAAAACTGCATATTTTATTGATTTCATACGCATATTATGCATTTTTTTTATATTTTTTGATTTTTTTCTATCTTAACCTATGTATATCAGTCAATTGAGACCGAAGTTCGACCTGCAGGCTGCAAGTAAAATTGCACGTGATTAATTGAAAACTGATTACAAATTGGTTTTGTTTGAGTTGACAACGTATATGCAACGTCACCAAACGGTCACTCATGCAACTGATTATTCATTAATTATTATTATTAAGTCATTCTTAGAATCTACTCAAAAAAATTTTTACTGCATAACAAAAAATCGAATTTTCTAAACATTAAATTTGTGCAAGGCATTGATGGCAGTAAATAATCTTATAAATCAAATTTCTAACTCCAAATTCCGTAAGTTTTGAAAAAAAGTTTCTTGAAAAATACAGACTTCAAGCTGTACCTAATTAAAGTATTAGTGAGAAATATACATTGATGATTGCTATGATGAATTGATGGATGTATACTTAGTTGCTTAGTTAAGGCATTAAATTACAGGGTTAAAAATCTGAGTGTCAATCGACGGAACGGCATGTAGAAGTGAGGTATATTGCAAATGTAAATGTAGGCACTTTATTGTCAGATGGTTCAGGTATTACCCTAAAGTGGATAAACTAGTCAATATTTTCATAATTTGGTATTTTTTACATACAATTATTTTCTCTTTTTTAATTACAATAATTTTTTTCAATTACCTATATTTTATAATTTTTCATATATATTTTGTCTTTTTTAGCTCCCATAACTTCTGAGTCTTAATTATTACTAATTTGACTTACTTTATATGTATATCTTACTTATTTTTGAACTTAATCTCATTCAATTTTATAATTGAATAAATTAATATTTATACTTTACTAATACCTAGTCTCGGCATACCTATTTTAAAACTGAATATTACGATTTGTGTTGTGTTTTAATTTAAGCATTAATGTAACAATTGAGAAATTATATTTTGTTTTAATATAAAAATAAATTAAATAACATATTTATTAATATTGTTTCTTGTGTACATTATAGCTATATACATTAAATATTAGAACTTAAAAAATCTCAGAACAGTTATAAGTCAAAACTCACTTAAAAATTAAATTAAAATATTATAAAAAAAGTACAAAAAACCCGGTAATGTTAATCACTTTAAGTTCGATAATTGGTTACATTACTCTAATTTTAAAGCTTTCAACACAAAATCGGCGCTGTGTGTTTGTAAGACGGAAACAATGCATGCAGATATGGCGTCCTCTGAGGACATAATTTCTATTACTATTTATGATTAAAGCCATTACTTCCATTTTATTCAAAATATATAATTTAATTAATTATCTTGTTGTGTTAATAAAAAAAAAAATTGAACTAATATAGTTCTTAATAATTTTGAAAATGCTTATCTTACAAATAATATAAAAATAATAATAATAAAATAAGTACTGGCATCAATTACATATTTTAATGTTTTAATATTATTTCAATTTCTTCATGATAAAAATATATATTTTCACATCTTTCGAGAGTTGCCCGTTATACTAGTTTTTTTTATTTACTATTTGATAATATAAGTATAACAATGTGGTAAAACTATTGTCATAAGTAAAGACTTAATAAATATTCCATTTTAGACGGGTATTTCCTATGTAACAATTTAAAATCTTAATAAATTTGTTACTTGACTTGATACCATTTTCATTAATCATTATAGACCAGATCTGGTTCGGCTTATTCAGGGTCTGCTTTAATCAGGTACATTGTAAATGTAACTAATTTTTTTATTATTTAAAAAACAGATGATTTCCATTTCAAAATATTGAAGTATGCAACAACAAAACCAAAACTAAATTTAAGGTATTAAAATTAAAGAAATATCAACAATTAATTATGTTAGAATGTTAAATTTTCTCATTATATTAAAAATGGTTCCAATGTTCAGAAATATAAAAATTGAAAATATGTGCCTTGGCCATTCATCATACACATAATAAGTAGTTAGTAGGGGCCGGAATTATATTATTTTGCATATTTTTTTTTGAGTCAATGCAGTCAGACGGGAGTTTGAAATCCTTAGAAATCATGAAACAGGTTAGTTAATGGCAAAAGTTTGTTTTGCATATTCGAGAATATTTCAAGATAAAAGAATATTTATTATACGTATAATAAAGAATATTAGAGAATATATAGATTAATTTTTATAGATGTTCGATATATTTTGTTGCAGTGGCGTAAATAGTATAAATTATATGTCCGATAAGGCGATAATAATGATACGATAAAAACTTTCTGTTTAAAATTTAAAATAGTTAAATATTAAATATTATTATTTATTATTAATAATTTAATCAAACTTTTCTTAACATGTAGTATTTTTTATTATGCACCTATTTATATCAGGTTTTTGTATTATTTGCTTAATTCTTTTGCGTATTATTTATCTATGTATATCAGTATTTTTGTATTATGTATTTAATTATTTTGCATATAAATGCATATTTTTAGTTCAAGAGAATATTTTAATAAAAATGCATATTTTTTGTATATTTTATTATGATTTTTATAGAATATTGGAAGAATATTTTCAACTTTTTAAGAAAATATTACCATCTTATTTTGGCTATTTTAAAAGAACATAATTCCGGCCTACTAATAATAAGTAACGACATTCTTAACTAATCAAAAAAGGAACAGACAAAACATGACAATGAACACCAAGATATTAGTATACTCACAAAAAGTGGACTCGTATAGATAGCACACGTATACTTACTTATTTTTTCATAGTTTTATCGTTAAACAGTAAGTAATTATAGAATTCTAAGCAGATTTTTCCAGGTCTTCTGGAACCCCTGCGGTTTGCGATTTATTCCCTGGTTAACCAGAAACCCTGGTATAACATATTGTCCATCAACATGGTAATATTATAGTAATATAATACCAATATGCCATCCGTCCATAGTCCATGGTCCATAGTTCCATACTGATCGACATAAAGGGCGAATGTCAGTTTCTACACAAGGTCTAGCAGGTAAACAAAATAATAAATACAAAGTTATTTCCTACATTGTCGAAAAATGAGAAATTACTTATGTCAGTAAGTGTATACTTATGCTGTATTATGGATTAGTTGTGTTAATTAGTTAGTATTTATTATTAAACTATATTTTATATAGTAAATGCCTATTAAGTAATATAATTAATCGTTTTACATTATTAAGTGTAGGAACCACACATAGCCGTTAAAACAAGAACAATTATATTAATTCATCTATATTCTAATCCATACTACAATGTTTTATTCCAATATTCACATTTCATTTGTCCACCGTCTATGAGCTGACAAACCCAACTTATTTTTATCGTAAAAAGGAAATTACTTAATATATATAATTTTTTGTGTCGTGTAGGAACTAACTTACGCACCTTATTTTTATCGAATAGCCGTGTAGCAACTTACACATCGCATTTTTATATTCGTGTAGGAATTAACACATCACCTTTGTAAGAACTAACATAAATGTAATTATTAATCTGCTACTCTTGTGTAGGAATTTACTATTCCCCCTAACATAAATCCGATAAAAATCAAACGAAAATATATTATCGGCTTCACTACCAACCTAGTGGCATACACGACGGTTATTTTGGGTGTTTATCCACTGATCTTTTATTATACATATAAATATTTATTAGTTGTGTGAAAATAGTTAGAAATATATATATATATATGTATATATATACAACTTATTTCTAAATGTAAACCCTGGCCATTGAAAATATTTGTGAATGCCTGCCGTGAAGTGTCTTTTTTTTGTGTTGACCGTACAAAGTATCCCAAATTTCTGTAAAGCTATAACCATACAATAGGATCGTTCTCATGTGAATCAGTGTGTTCGTGTGTATGCGTAGGGACAACGGGGTGATATCCTCTTCGAAACACGAGCGTCTAGAGACAGCACAAGAGCAATTATCATAATATCATAATCGTCATAAAACTAATATAATAAATACAGTACAATATAGGAATTGTTTTATAATTCAAATACAAATAACTTAATAACCAATAATAAATTAAGTAAGTGTAGCTTATAAAAAGAACTGGATGGGCCTCGCTTTGCTGTACAGTTGGGGCTAGAGTGCATCTCGTTTATAGGATAGGTCATTATTACAATGGATTAGTTAAATTTGAATGCAATGATAGGTATTATTGTATACGAAAAATGATTCTGAACGGAGTTAATATGTTGGTCTAAAATGGATATATAATAATATAGTATTTTATATTTAAATTGAATTATAATGCAATAGTATGCAATTTCGTAAAAATTTAAATTTCAAAGAGTCATAAAATTTTTTCCAACCAAATAAATTTTATAGATATTTCAAAAAAAAAAACTTACAAAAATCGAAAACTTAAATTGTCTATAAATAAGTCAAAATAAGGCAAAATACTTTGAAAACTGAACCACCTATAGATAACGCCAATATAAACATTTGGTAAAAAATTCAAGTGTTTGCCTTAATTGGTTTTTGAGTTAGAACAAATTTCAAAAACCGACATCATTTGTCAGTCTAGAATATTATACATTTATAATATTATATTTTACATATAATTTTATGTCAATATTCGCTGTTCAAACGCTTATAAAAAAAAAATTGTGGCTATGAATTTTAATATATTTTGAATGACAATTATAACTACTTCTGTAGAATTTTCTGTTAAATTTTCAAGTATTTTGTATTAGTCAATTTTTTTTTATCAACGGTTATAAAAAAAATATGTAAAAATTCGAATATTTCAAATGCCATAAATAGCTTAAAAATCATAATATTTTGAAAAATATATGACATAAAGGAAATACCAATCTAAACAGGTGGTAAAAATTTCAAGTTTCTGCGACTTATATTTTTTAAATTATAACAAATATTTAAAATCGTTGGAGGAAAATTATTTTTTTATGCAATTTCGTAAAAATTAAAATTTCAAACGGTTATAAAATGTTTTCCTTTAAGTCCGGTAGAAATTTTTTGAAACTGAAAAAAACATTTAATTAAATTAAATAAATGTATTATGGTAGTCTTATGATGATTATAACACAGAATATCCACATAATAAGAGTTCTGTGATTATAATATTATGATAATTGATAAGATATTTGCTCTTGTGCTGTCTCTAGACGCTCGTCTTCGAAACATGTAACATGTTACTTTTTTATAAACTAGATATTACTTTTAATATTAACAATTATCTTTTATATACAATTATACTTTTAATACTATCATCGAAAGTAAAAATAGTTTTCCATCATTATGAAAATACCATTAGATAATTGGTTTAAAAATATTATATGAAGCTCTATTGGTAATAACGTGACTTTAATATGTAATTCCATACTTCCATTGATAGATCATTATGTTTTATTAATAATTATACATATATCCTTATTATTCCATATTATCCCATATTCCATAATTTTATATAATTGTTAGTTACCCATTCGAGTTACGGCTATCGGATATAATATTATCCTCTATCGGGATTTGGACTTGGCGCTTGGATAATTGGGTGACGTTGGAATCTTCCCCATCCTAACCTACAATTACATTATATTATGATTAAAGTACAAAAAAAATTCAATAATGATATGGTGCCAGAGTGATACAAATACTCGGGTCGCAGAACAAAAACAATACCTTACGAGTATGTATTATTTTGTAATTGTCTTTTTTATTTGAAATAAAATAATAAACATACTTTCTTCTTTCTTTTTATTTATGGTATTAATTTTGGCTCAACAAATATCTCTTAAATCAGTACATGATAATGTTTACTTAATGGTTTTCAGAAATAAATCATAATTAATCATCTTTCTAAGGTCGCCACAGTACTGAACACAATACAATGTTGAAAATAACGATGAGCATAGGACGTGTCCGTCATATTACGAGCCTTTATGATCACGATTCACAATGAATGTTTCCATCGCTTGGAAAACGATAAAAACCTTACCCACATGGTTCACTTCCGTTGTTAAATGAAAAAAAAAACCTAACATGTGAAAAGATTATGAAAAATTATAAAAAATTGTCTACATCAGATAGAAAATATCAGTTTTTATAATTTCTATTCAGGCTGGTCAAAGACATCGATAACGAACGGACTGCATAAGAAATATTATAATATTTCATGTAATTTTATTTAATTACAAAAATAATTCCATAATATTTTTATCTGTGTAGCACAATACTTTAATTATGGAAAAGAAGCAAAGTGGAAAACCCGTTAATTCTATAATAAATATAGCGCAATCGTATTTCAGGATTACGAAATGAGGAAACAATTAAAAGCGATTGTGAGAACGCAAACCCGCTCGTTTACCATCATTCGGTTGAGATTATAGGCGCACGCCGCCACCGAGTATGCGAGTAATACGCGTTGAGTACACAAGTACTCAATAAAACTGGTACGGATTAAACAAACAACGGTGGCGGCGGCGACTGCAGTGGAATGTAGATGTTGTGCGCCGATAATAAATTGCGCGTTAAACAGCTGCAGGGAGGGGGACGAAGAATAATGTGTGGGTTAAAGTGGGTGCGCGGCGTCCGTTTGATGCGATGGTGTCGGCGGCCGTTTGGGTGACGGTGGGTAGCCCAGAGCGCTTGGCGGCGGCGGCGGGAACGAGACGTCGTTGGCGCGCGGACAAGAGACGGGTGGGAACACGGGCTTGCACGGGCGGGCGGGCCGGGGTTCGACGGCGGCTCGGCCCGGGCGTCGGAAATGGGTGCAGGCCGGGTGGTTAGCGGGCGTGCCGCACGTCATTCAATCAACATAATAATGTTTTATGTCGTCCGTTTTGTTACTCGGGAAGGAAAAAAAAACCTTGAACTATGCGAGCACGGCGTTCCGGCAACCTCTATCCGGGTACCAGTCGGCGGGGTCGTCGCTTAATGGGTTTTACATACTAATGGATGATCGGCCCACGCCATTGGTCGGCCTCACCGTTGCCGTCACACTTGTCGGGCTACGCGATCCAGTGCGGTTCGCGGGGCACGGTTCTGGCGCGTACCTCGTTTAGAGGCTATCCTGGTTTTCTCTTTGTTTGGACGATTTCGCAACGCACGCACGCGCCCACCATCGTGCGCACGCACACTAATGCCGTTTGTACGTGGCGGCAACGCACACGGACCCACACGTACGCGCGCACACACGCACCCGTTGCCGTAAACGTGTCGCGTGTGTGCGTGTGTTTCTTGCTCCGCGCCATGCCGCCGCCGACCCACCCCACCACGACGGTGCCGCACCACGACCACTGGCGGTTCGGCAGGAGCGAACTCCGGTTCAACTCATTTGACCGCCGACAACGTATCCGAGTGTTCCACCACGTCCGCTTCACTGTGTAATCGCTCCGCCGTCTATTGCCCACGTTCAACGCACGGCACGCCGCCACTACGATCTAATCGAATCCACGTTTTATTTCTCCCTTCCGTTCGTGGGGGGGGGTTCTGTTTTTTTTTTACTGTACAGTCACGTGTTTTGGATTCATTTCAAATGTTACCCCCAATAGTTTGTTATTACTGTTAATAAATCGATTCGTTTTAAAGTCTAAACCGTTATCTGTTCAACTGTTTTTGTTTTGTAAACCGACTTTGCCCCCGTATACTTATATAATGGCTGCGTCTGTTGTCAGCGTACCGGCTAACGAAGGTAATTTTAATTCTATACGTAAATGGTTTTTTTACTTTTTTAATCTCAACGATTTCCTCTCGTATCACTGTCTCCACGGTGTATCAATAGACAGTGTAGAGGACACTTTATGTTCTCATGGTTATTACCTATTTTGTTTATTTATTATTTTCAAGCACGGTTTGACGATTACGTCTTATCACACCGCAAGTGTAACTGGTGTCCGTATTAATT
This sequence comes from Chaitophorus viminalis, assembly GCA_025469195.1. Taxonomy (NCBI): domain Eukaryota; kingdom Metazoa; phylum Arthropoda; class Insecta; order Hemiptera; family Aphididae; genus Chaitophorus; species Chaitophorus viminalis. The sequence continues at coordinate 32,506 of JAIPRK010001587.1, forward strand.
GTTGTCACATGATATTTTTTATGGAACCAAAGAAATTTTTATGACGTTGAAAATGTTATAAGACATAAAATTTGTGGAAATTAAAAACTTGTAAAATGACAGTTTTAATGACAATTCTATTTCAATTTTTTTTACCAATCTTAAATTCTAAAAATTGTTAATTGTTAAAAAAGTTGATAATTGTTAAAATTTCTTTTGTTAACCACTAACCAGTGGACAATTATCCCATATTATTAATATTGATAATTATCCCCATTGGTATAAATATTTATTAAGTTATAAATTGTAATCTATGTTTGATTGTATTTTACATTATACTACAGTTTACTTTTATTAGAAGACTTATGATCAATTTAAAAACCGTTGGCTTTGTACAAATCTAAAAAACTATCCCTGCTTTTCCTTCGTGTCATCTGACAAAGGATATTTTTATAAAATGTTATGTTTTGATTTAAATATTGATAGTGTCTACCTATCATTAAAATTTGACAACAAACAAGAAAGAAAGTTTTTGATAATTTGTTACCTCGGCATGTATGTATTTATCGTGTTTATTGTACGTACGTAAGAAATATTAATTATATTTTTGCTTTACAATTTTTTCAAGAACTTTCTTCAATGTAAATGAATGTTGTGTACATTTATGACCTAAAATCAAGATACTTAGTTATTATGGTTATTATCTTAAAATTTTATCTTTCAATAGAATTAAGGGTAAGTTATTTTGGTCGACTTCTGAAAACAGGAAATTCCTAAAACTATTATAAACCGACTGTAAGTTTAAACTTGCAAAAAGATTTAATTTTAGAAATAAGAAATTGTACAATAATAGAAACATTTTTTTTATCTTCATTTTTAAAATTTAATGCAATGTTTGTTATATTTTAATACTTTTTATATAAAATTAATTGGTTTTAATTTGGTCGTAAGTATTTTGTTTAAATATTTCCATTTTGTTTATTTTTCTATCATATTTTTACATTATTTTTTAATCATTCAATTTAATTTTAGATTGCTTTATTTACACATGTATGACTAACACATTTTTCTTATTTTCTTAATATTTTCAATTCAATATATTTTTCATCATGTTTGGAAGACAAGAATTACTCGAATAAAACCTATTACTTGGGTTGGAATAAATTTAAATATGCTATAAATCAAAATTTGATAAAAATGTTTGACATTGGCGTATTAGTTAACTTATAACTTTTAAAAAATAATATTATTAATTCCTTTGTTAAATTTTAAAATTTGTGTTTCAGTAAACAGTGTTTTATCTTATTGATCCCAACTATAATTTTTTTTTTTTTGGTTTTATTCAACTGTCCATAAGAACTTATGTATTAATTTGAAATTATTAGAGTATTTTGATGAACACGAAAATATTATGGTGCGAGTAATAAAATGAAGAATATAATTTCAAATAAAATGAATGATTCGCCAAAGACTATACAGTGTGATTCCTTTTAAAGGTAAAACTAAATAATTCTGTCCAGTGACATTGGATTAATTTTTGGGAGGAGATAGGGAATACATAAATACACATTTCTTGATGATTTTTAAATTTTTAGGTCTTTCCGTGTGCGCATGCGCAATACAACTTTTATTATTTCAAATGGTAACAGGTGTTTTGATTACCAAATTTGGATTGACCGAAAGTCAATTTGGGCCTTTTTACCATAGCTCTAAAATCTAAATTGACCAAATTGCAACCAGTCAAAGTTTCGGTTAAAATTATTGAATTTTTCAACAATCATACTAGATTTTTTTTGAATTATTATGAAATTTTAAGTATTTTTTTTGTTTCCGTAGGTTTGCAGATATTATTAAATCATTTAAATTTAATTTTGAGGAATTAATTAACCTCAATTAGAATGTTAGTTAATTTACTAAAATGATTAAGCAAACTGATATGATGTATTTCTCATAACTTCTTAATAGAAATGACTAAAATTATAAAAAAATTGTGTTAATTATTTAAATCGTTTCTTACCTAGTAAATTAACTAACATTTACGTTTATATCTATTTGATGATTTATAATATATGAATTTAACATTTGATAGCTATAACCAAAGGAGGGGTAAAAATAGGAAAAATTGTTTAGCCGAAAAAGCCAATGCTATCAGTATAAAATATGGTCAGTAGTTTTGTGTTGTATTATGTAAAGACTACTTTTAGAGGATTTTCTTAAATTCCTAAACGCCTATATGGGGATAAAAGGGGATAAAAATGAAATATTCCTTGGTCTAATTTGTTAAAAGGGCATTAAAAAACAAAAACAATTTATTTTGTAGAATTTCCTGTAATCATTTTGTATACTATATATGTATAAAATTCAGATACCACTGAGAACATCTATAAACCGGCAAAATCTATGAACATGAAATTTGACATAATGGTTCCTTTCAGAATTTTAAAGTGTAATAAAAAGGATTTTAAAAAATTTTGGGTCTGAACAAGACTGTTCCATTAGAAACTGGGTTATTCAGCTAATAATAATAATAACAAAATGAATTTCTTGTTAACGTATATATGTATGCAATATTTGTGCATTACACTAGTAAATACTTAATTGTATCGTTAAAGTTTCATGTAACAATTAAGGTGATTTTTTTTTTTAAATAAAAAAATATACCTTACAATATTACTTTAATTTTTGTTTTTCATATTATTTTTTGTCGTGTACAATATCCTAGTTTATATAATTTACTTAAAACTAGAATTTATAGAAGTATTTTAAATACAATGTATATATGTAAATATAAAATCCAATTTGAAGTTTCTCACTCGCCTAAACTATCATCATCAATATAATTTTAAAATCTAAATCTAAAACTTTTGTTGGGTTTTATAAAGAATTGAGGGTTCAGTAGAACTATTGTTGTTGGCTGCATATTAGTTGCGGACATAGTTTTCCAACTATTATTTATTTTAATTGAGAAAATACCTAAGTTATTAAAAATAACGCGAGTTCCGGACGCAGCTTAATAAGTATTTGTCTTTTGCAAAAAAGCAATTGTTATTTTAGATTCTGAACGGAGTGATGGAATCTATTGATTTTACAATGATGTGTATTTTTTTTTTTTTTTTGTGTATCTGACAACAACTTTTTTTGGAGTAAAAATGCTTCGATATGCTTATACAGCAACTTTTCTGAAAGGAAAGTGAATGTAGATGGTACTTGGGCAAGTCAAAAATCCAACTTTTATAATACTTTTTGAAAAAATCGAAAAAAACGTTAAAAAAATTACGAAAAAACAGGAAATTTTACGCAAAATCACGTTTTTACAAACTACATTTTTTTAAAATGCTCTAACTCAAAAACGAAAAACCGCAACTACTTGAAATTTTCACCAAATCACAAATTTCACCAATTTATATTGGTGTTCTCTCTACATGGTTTAGTTTTCAAAGTATTTTGACATATTTAGACTTATTTATAGACAATTTAAATTTTCGATTTTTGTAAATTTTTTTTTTTAAACACCTATAAAATTTAATTAGCGGGTCGAAAACTCTCAAAAATTTAATACAAGGTTTAAAATAAGCTTAACTTATCTTCAATAGAAAATATCGGTGATCGTTTCACTCAAATTTTTTTTTATAAGCCTCTAAAGCTCAAATTTGTATAAAATGTGTCAAAATCACGATAATTTGTAAGTTATTTTGTAGATAAAAATTCATAACATTTTTTCTGTTTATACTTAAGGTTCAAAATTTTGACACTAGTTTGTCCATAAGCTAATCTTCAGAAATATATAAAAAAATTTCTACCGGATCAAAAGGAAAAAATTTTATGACCGTTTGAAATTTAAATTTTTACAAAATTGCATAAATTAGCAATTTATGGTCAAACGATTTTATAACGATTTGTTATAATTCATAAAGTATAAGTCGCAGAAACTTGAAATTTTCACCAGTTGTTAAGATAGGCATTTCCTTAATGTCATATTTTTTTCAAAATATATTGATTTTTAAGCCACTAGGCATTTAAAAAATTCGATTTTTTTAGATTTTTTTTTATAATCGGTGATAAAAAAACATTGACTGATAAAAAATACTTTTAAATTTAATAGAACATTCCACACAAGTTGTTTTTATTGTCATTCAAAAATCATCAAAATCCATAGGCACAATTTTTTTTTATAAGCGTTTGAACAGCGAATATTGACATAAAATTACATGTATAATATAATATATATAAAATTCTAGACTGACAAATCGTATCGGTTTTTTTAAAATGCTCTAACTCAAAAACGAAAAACCGCAACAACTTGAAGTTTTCACCAAATCCCTATATTGGTGTTCTCTATACATGGTTAAGTTTTCAAAGTATTTTGACTTATTTATAGACAATTTAAATTTTCGATTTTTGTAAGTTTTTTTTTTTTTTAAATGTCTAAAAAAAATTTTGGCTGTCCAAAAACTCTTGAAAATGAATTAAAGGATTAAATATAAGTAATACTAATTGTAAGTAAAAAATATCGGAGATGGTTTCACTCAAATTTTTTTTATAAGCCCATAAAGTTCAAATTTGTATAAAATATGTTAAAATCGCGATAATTTGCAAGTTATTTTGTAGTTTAAAATTCATAAAATTTTATCTGTTTATACTTAAGATTCAAAATTTTAACAATAGGTTATCCATAAGTTTACCTTCAAAAATATATAAAAAAAATTTAACCAGACTTAAGAGGAAAAATTTTATGACTGTTTTAAATTTAAATTTTTACGAAATTGCATTATAATTTAATTTAAATATAAAATACTATATTATTATATACACATTTTAGACAAATATATTAACTCCGTTCAGAATCATTTTTCGTATACAATAATACCTATCATTGCATTCAAATTTAACTAATCCATTGTAATAATGACCTATCCTATAAACGAGGTACACTCTAGCCCCAACTGTACAGCAAAGCGAGCCCCACCTGTTCTTTTTTAAAATAAATTGTATTCATATAGATTTTTGGGGCAAACAATTTTTTTGAAATAGCCTATTTCATTATTAATGTCGATTTAAAATATTTTTGACTATTTAAATATAGTCATTTAGTAATAAATTTAATAATTATTTATAGTCATAAATAATAATTTTAATTGTCATCTCGCCGTTATCGCCATAATATAAACAGGTCCAAATCGATATTGGAACCTGTATCCCCAATGTTGTATCAAAAATAATAATGAAAGTTTATCTGTTATTAACACCTTCTGAAGTCCCGCAATGGCAAGGAACTGATTTTGGACTGGGACAAGCATAAGAAAAAAAGGACTGGACCGGACCTTAGATAAAAATAATAAAATTATTAAATATTTTATACACTTTATAAATAACTCAGCTATAGATTATTTAAAATATAAAAAAATCTGGTTTTATAGTTAAATAACTTTTTATTGAAAATATTCAACTGTAAAAAAGTTAATCTTGTACTGGAAATTACTGCAAGTTTAATTTCCTTCACTAAGTTCCATGTTTTTTTACTAAAATTTTATGACCTTGGTCAGACTTAACACAAAGTAGCATTAATATGGAATATCGTATTATAGACATTACACATATAAACTAATTTTGTTTATGTCTATATAAATATTAATTGGTAAATAAATAAATTAGTTTATAATTAGATTATAGTGATTATCTTGAGTTCCCATGCGGTGTAACAGCAATTAATAACTATCGTAAAAATAAACTGATAAGGATTATTGGTAATCAAACAAAGTATGAGCTAAAATTAAACCCATCAATGAGTATAAAAGTTGAAATAATATTATAGTTATTACTTATTACTTATTACAAAGCAGTTATTCAATGTTCCCGATCACGAGTTCCTTTAGTTCGTCTTATAACATTGTAATTACAATAATTCCATTTACCAGTGTTTCTAATATTTTTTATCGTAAAATAGTTTTGGTGTAAAGTGATTTCAATAATCATTAATTACGATGTTTTTGTTTGGAGTTAGTCTAAAAATTTCTACAACAATAAATCAACATTAACATCTTTGTATGTGTTATTAGGAATATTTGGTTTTTTTTGGTGTAAACGGAAAGTTGCTGTTTCTAATTTGTGAATTTGTCGCCAAATTTTAAAAATAAGGAATTTACTTTTGTCTTTGTTTTCAGTTTAGTCGGCTTATTGTAAACTTGACCCGGCATAATATATTAATTTATTTTTCACACATTAATACCAATTCTGAACAGAGATGATATGTTGATCTAGAATATGTATATTGTGTAATATATTATGTTATATTTAAATTGAAATATAATGCAATAGTATGCAATTTCTTAAAAATTTAAATTTCAAACGATCATAAATTTTTTTTCTTAAAGTCCATTAGAAATTGTTTTATAGCTTTTTGAAGTGTAACTTTTGGATAACCCAGTGTTATATTATGAATTTTCAACTACAAAATAACTTGCAAATCATCGCGATTTTAACATATTTTATACAAATTTGGAATTTATGGGCTTATAAAAAAAACTTGAGTTAAACGATCTCCGATATTTTTTAGTCACGATAAGTATAACTTATAATAAACAGTATATTAAATTTTATAGATATTTCAACAAAAAAAAACTAACAAAAATCGAAAATTCAAATTGTCTATAATTAAATCAAAATACTTTGAAAACTTAACCATGTATAGAAAAAGCCAAAATGTAATGATTTGGTGAAAATTTCAAGTGTTATTTGGTTTTTGAGTTAAAGCAAATTTCAAAAACCGATGTCATTTTTCGGTCTAGAATATTATACATTATATTATATTTTACATGTAATTTTATGTCAATATTCACTGTTTGAACGCTTATAAAAAAAATTGTGCCTATGGATTTCAATAATTTTTGAATGACAATAAGAACTACTTCTGTGGAATCTTCTATTAAATTTTCAAGTATTTTGTATATGTCAAAATTTTTTTTTATTGTTTTTTTCAACGTTTTTAAAAAGTTCTGAAAAAGTTGCATTTGTGACTTGCCCAAGTATCATCTACATTCACTTTCCTTTCAGAAATGTTGCTGTTTAAGAAAATCAAATCATTTTTACTGCCCCAAAACGCAATGACTGATACAAAAAAATAAATAAATAAATAAACACACGTAAAACCAATATATTCCATCACTCAGTTCAGAATCTAAAAAAACCGGACGAGGACTTGCTCTGTTGTACTGTAAGGTGAGGAATGGACCTCGTTCATAGTATAGGTCATTATAATGAATGAAATAAATCTGAATGCAATGCTAGATATCATAAAAAAATTTAAAAAAATCCAATATTTCAAATGCTAATCTAAACAACTAGTAAAAATTTCGAGTTTCTAAGACTTATAGTTTTTGAATTATAACAAATATTAAAAATTGTTTGAATAAATTGTTATTTTATCCAATTTCAAAAATTTAAATTTGAAACGGTCACAAAAAGTTTTCCTGAAAGTATGGTTTAAATTTTTTTTAGTTTTTTTTTTTTTTTGTAAAATGTTGAACCTTAGTACAAATAGAAAAAATTTTACGAATTTTTAACTACACAATAATTTGCAAATTATCCAGATTTTGATATATGTCATACCAATTTGAACTTTATGGTCTAAAATAAATTTGTGTGTACCTAATGGTTTTTACGAAAAATAACGATTTTAAATATTTGTTATTATTCAAAAAGTACAAGTTGCAGAAGCTTGAAACTTATACCGGATGTTTAGATTGGCATTTTTTTTTCTACATATTATACTATATTTAAGCATCTTATAGGCACTTAAAAAATGCGATTTTTTTTAAATTTTTGTTTTATATTCGTTGTTGATAAAAAAAATTTTGGTTGGGATAAAATACTTGAAAATCTATAGAAGACTCCACTGATGTTTTAAAATTATTGAAATTCATAGGCACAATTTTTTTTCTTTCATAAGAGTTGAATAGCAAATATAGACATAATATTACAATTGAAATATAACATTATATATTATAAGTACCTATTCTAGACTAACAAATTATCTCCATTCACAATCATTTTTCGTATGCAATGATAACTATAATCAGTGTTGTTAAAATCACCATAGTATTTAAATAATTACTCAATTACTTTTAAATCCAAATAGTTTTTATACAAAAGTACTTTCCAAAAGTATTTGAAATAATGTTCAAATATAAAAAGGACCGGATGGGTCTCACTCTGTTGTAGGGGGTGGAGTGAACCTCGTACATAGGATAGGTCATTTACTCATTACAATGGATTTGTTAAATTTGAATGCATTGATAGGTATCATTGTATATTATGTTATATTTAAATTGTAATATGTCAATATTTGCTTATATGTGTTAACATTTTGAATCTTAAGTACAAAAAGAAAAAATTGTATGCATTTTTAACTACAAAATAACTTATAAATTATCGCGATTTTGATATATATCATACAAATTTGAACTTTATGGGTCTAAAATAAACTAAATTGTCTGGAACGATTTACAATTTTTTTTAATTGCGATAATAATTACTTATATTAAACCTTGTATTAAATTTAATTAAAAATAAATAAAAAAACTGAAAAATTGAAAATTTAAATTGTCTCTAAATAGATCAAAAACTTTCAAAATACTTTAAAAACTAAACCATGTATAGACAACGCCAATATCAATATTTGGTGACAATTTTTAGTCTTTGTGGATTTTCGTTTCTGAGTTATGGAGCATTTTAAAAATATGTATTTTGTCAAAACTTGGTTTTGTGTAAAAATTCCCGTTTTTTCGTAATTTTTTTATGGTTTTTTTCTAATGCTTATGAAAAGTATTAATTGAAAAAGTTTGATTTTTGACTTACCCTAATACCGATACATTCACTTTAAACAAGATAAGTTGATTTGCCAATATATGATGTAAATATTAAAACTTAAACTACCTTTAATGAAATTAACTTAAATGAAGTTACCTTATATTTTTTATTGCTAACTTTATGAAATCTACTTTAGCTTCACATATAAACTATTTTAAATTCATTGTTAGGTCTAAGTTTCTTAAAAAACTTTATAAATATATGCATACTAATTTTTAACTGACAAATAAATATAACAGCTCTAAAAATTGGATAATTGTCTATTGATACACCAGCTTGTGATTTTACAATGTTAATAATTTATCTATACATATCTTGTTCTGAAAATGTATTTGAACTAATTATTGTTAGTTTTGTTGGTATCACATTAATTTAAACATATGATATGTTCTTTGATACTGTTATTCTTATTGAATTTTAATTGTAATTATAATAATTGTATAAGTAAATTGTAGTGATTACCAATTCTTAAAATTTTCAATATATAAGGACAATATCTAAAGACAAACTTCTACACTTAGTCTATTTAAAAAGTGATTCATTTAAGGTTACATAGTATTATAAAATAAGAAACATGATTTTGTTGGGCTTTTCTTTTTTAATTCCTATATAAATAATAATAATCGTAATTTCATGTTCTTGGCTGACATAAGTAAATTTAGTTCAAGAATATTTATTATGTATACAGATCCTTACTAACTTAAAATTACTAAAATATTTTGTCATCCATGTTTTAATGTTTTAACGTTAACATTGTTTAATTAAACAATTAAACAATTTAAAATAAAAATTATTTTTTTACAAACATAGTATTATTATTTTCTTATTATTGCCTTTTATTTAATATTTATCAGTATAAATTATCATTATTAATATGTGTTATTTAATTAACAGGAATAAGTGTTAAAAACGAGGATGATGATCCAGAAATAAATGCTATGGCTCTTAAAATGAAAGAGAGTTATCAAAAGACTGCTACAGCAACATTGAGACAAAGTGGAACTTCTTCAAATGGTATTTATATCAATAGATCTGGTAGACCAGTTGCTTTACCTTCAATATTAGTTCCATCTAATAATTCTGCACCTAAAGAAAATTTAGAAAAATTATTAAAAGATAGTGAAGATACATTTAGTATAAAAGGTCAGTCTAAGACTATAATTTTTTTTTTATGTGATATCATTTTTAAAACACATTTTATATTTTTGTTTTTATTCACTTTAGGTCGTTTTGGCTGGTATTCAATTGGGTTATATCACATACCATTTGTTGTACGTATAATAAGGGGCGAACAACATAAATTTGTATCTGTACGAATGGCTGAAACTCAGTTGCTTAGCAATTATTTGCACTATTTACATGCTGATATTTATACATGTACATCAGTGAAAAGTCACTTTATTTTTGATTCAGAAGCAAAACTTTTAAATGACATAAACTTTAAACATAGTGATCAAACATATGGTAAAGAACCATTTCTTGCTGGCAAAGACTATATTGTTCGCTTAGAGGATGTCACTGAGTTCTATTATTTTGTAGAAGTATGTTATAAAAAATTACTATGTAATATATCTCCAGGTCAAAAAGAAAAATGTGGTTTTATACGTATCAACTCTGAATCGGTTGTGCCATATTGTGTCAAAGATGGCCAAAAATATGTCCCACTTTTCTATTTTGAAGGTGAAACTGAAAGCTTAAAACATCGAGCTATTAAACTAGAAAATTGGAACTTGGCCTACCTAAAGTTCTGCTGCAAGGTTCAGGGTATCCGGAATGAATTATTTGCTAGTGACTATTGTATTGTTACTAGCCTTGATGACATCAAAAATTATTTTCCTTCCGAAACTAATTTTGAAGAATATTGGCCAGCTAAGGTGGTTGATACGCAGCTTTTAACTAATCAAAAGACAGCACAAATTAATCCTCCAGGTGCATGGATTAGAGCACCTCATCCTCTTTCTGCTCTTTCCGATAAAATTACTCGCTCTTTGCCAGCCCCGGCACCTGTTGCACCTCCACCAAGTATATCCATAAGTAATAATAATTATCAGAATGGATGGTCTACTAATCAAATGGTACGTATTAAATATTACATTGAATTCTTTGTGCTTTTAAATTTTAGTTTCGCTATATTCTAATTAAAGTGTTGCTTGATGTTAACGATATATTGATATTCCAATGCATTTTTTTATATTTAATTTTCAATGTCTGTTAACAACTAATTATTAATAACTTTTAAAATAGTCTGATATATGCTAATTTTTTTATCAAACTTTAAATTGTTCGCTCTTTGGGATCTTCAACTATTTCATTAAATATAAAAATCTTTTAATTTTTAATATATGTCAATATTGTAGTATTTATAGTGTTGAAGACACAGTTATTTTTAATTTTTATTAAACAATTTAATATGAAATTTAAATTATGGTTTCTATGGTGAATATTTCTTAATTTGCTGCTTGTTCTTATTATTTCTTCTTATAGTAATAACTAATAGGTATATTACTTGAAATTTTAAAAATTAATCTCTGGGATAGGTATGTTGAGCATGCCTTTAACAAATTTTATAAAAAAAACCATAAAGCTTCGCATTCAACAATTAATGTTTTTATAGGTAAATTCGTTTATCATTCAGGCGGCCCAGCCGCCACCACCACGGGGTTATTCCTCGGTATCCAGAAATCAAAATGTAGCTGCTCAATACTATAATGCGGTACTTTTTTTAGTTGCTTAGAAAAATGATTTATTTGGCACACATAGTTAATAATACTTGGGCCTGCTAGGTACTATAGAAATGCTCGTAACGTTTTCCCAATTCATTTCATAGTATGCTATTTTTTTTAAATTACATGCATAAGTAATTAATTTTTTTACTGATGGTTAAAGCTAAAGCTGTTATTCCAAATTTTTTTAAAAAAACAAATTAATCTTTTCATGTTTGGTGGGAACAACAGTCTTATAAATTAATTTGCATGTAATAATATATAATATACACAGTGATCCATTAGGAATATACTTCCTTTTTTATTTATGCTTATATTTTGTATTTTTGTGTTTTTGGAAAATGTATGTGTTCTAAAATATCATATTTTTATATGGAACCAACATTTTTTTTTTTTTTTTCATGTAAAAAAACTTTTTTGGAATTCTTAACATATCTTATTTTTGTTTACACGAAGCTTAAAATTTGAATTATTTTGAATGTACTTGTAAAAATGTTGACTATGTAATATCAAAAGTGCCCAAAAAATTAATCAAATTATTATTTGCACAAAAAATAAGTGGTGTATCCATATGAAACACAAAAGTAGATATTGCCACCGAATACTTATGTGATTCATATAAAAAATCCTAAGGATTGGATAGTATAGTCTTGTTGTACACATATATTTTCCAAGAATCAGAATTTGATAAAAATCCAAAATATATAGGAGGTACCTACTTAATGGAAATACCTGTATAAGTAATGTTTTCTTATTTCCACATATAATATGATACATACCAGTAAATTAACTTTATTTACTTCTAACTGCATTTGGTAATGACAGCAATCTAGTCAATTATTTGTGAATTTATATTTTATATATCAATTAGTTATTTTACATAACATGTAATTATAATATTCTTATGTAAGTTAGTTTGATAATTCAATTCAGATTTTAATTAATATTTATTCATTATTTTTGAAGCCTAAGTCATAATATAAAGCTGAAATTGTATTTCAAGTTGTATTTGTTAGCTTGATGATTAATTTATGCTCTTTATTATTATTTAAATTTTCAAATGTTAAATCACTTCTATGCATTATTTATTTGAACCTTCTTGTTACCACATTATGTTTGATTTTACATGATTTGATCAAATTCTGAATTGGTATTAAATTTGTATTATATTTTATTGAATGTTTTTCAATTTAAATGTATCTGTGCTTGGTATTTTTAGTATTATTATGTTGTGAGCTATAACTCAATTTTCAAGACAAATCTAGTGATTATAATTATTTATATGGGTTTTTAGGGTTCGCCAGTATTACAAGCAAGTAACGGTACAATAAATCACGTCCCCCCACCACCTTTGGTCCGAGGGACGCCACCAGCCAGTAGGTAAGTTTTATCAAATTTATGATCATTCTAATACAAAAAATAATTATATTTGTTAATGTTAGTAATCCTGTGACATACTCAAACGTCTCTCCATTAGTTCAACCACTGACAGATTCATACAATCTGATGACTAACAGTTTATTGTCACATCCTAATCAATTAAGACAATTCTACCCTGGACAACGTTCCAACAGTGTTGGTCAACCTCAAACCCAACAACATCAGCAGCAGCAGCAACAACAACAACAACAGCAACAACAAATAATTACTACTCCTATGTCTCAGCAGACTTATGGTAGTCAGTCAATACCTGCAAATGCTCGTGTAACCAATACTCAACAACGTAATGCTTTGAGAAACATGACGCCTACTAATCAAGCAACAGAAATAATTGATTTATCATCCCCTCCATCCAGTCCCGTCCCACCATCACAAGATAATGCTCGAAGTACGGGATGGGTCCTTCAGAGAATACCTGAACGCACTTGGGCACAAGATACTGTCAATAATATTGCCTACAAGGTTGGTAATAATAATTAATTTACAGTGTTTAAGAATTTAGGTCATTCGTTTAAAATCAGTGATCACTATTTTTCGTTTTATTTAAAACAATATTAACATTTATAAATTTTATCAAGACAGTTGATAATATATAATAATATATAATACTTAAAGTATTTGTAGTATAATTTACAACTAGTTTTTTATGACCATGTGACAGTTTATGAACTTTTTAACTGAATAACCTTAGTAATATTTATTTCTTATTAATAATTTTACTTTTAAATATTATAATATTTAATGTTTTTTTTTTTTTTTACCAATAAATACATTTTTGTCTATTAAAGTTCTAAATAAAAAATTATTAATTATTTGTGTCAGTAATGACAGTAAAATGTCATTTTAATTTTGAAAATAAATAGTAAAATTACATTTTAATAAAATATTTTTGGGTAAATTTAAAAAAAAAACTTTACTTTTATAATATAAGTATTTTATTTTATAGCTTAAAGCCTTATAAAATTGGTTTAGTTCAACATTGTGTATGTCCTAGGGTTTTATGTAATATCAAAAAAGTTTTCTGTGTGAGTGCCATATTATATTAACTTAAAATGCAATATATAAAATGTAACAAAAATATAATTTGTAGTATACAAGAGTTACTATATAAGTATATAGAGTAGATAGAAAGACAGTCGAAACGGTATACTGGATAGAGATTTATTGCTAAAAATTGTTCAGGCCGGATTACTATTCGAAGGTAGTTAATTTCAAAAGGTCCCTCATATCATAGTATACACATGTTCCTAACATTAATAATTGAATCCAGACAAATCGTAGAAAAAATAATAAACTAAGTATGTTCGTCTAATGATAATCCTCAACAAATGATTGCCAGATTAGCAGATGTAACCGGAAATATTCCCGCTATTCCTCTTTTAAAATGTACTTTACGAAGAACACGCCAGAAAAAAATCGAACTTGAAATTCCTGAAATTTACACTTAAACTAAAAATGGTAATCCATTTTTAATATTGGACAATGGTCGAGTTGAAAATCGTATATTAATATATCCTACTGAAAAAAACTTAAAACTGATGGAAAAATCTAAATCGCAGATGGAACTTTTAAAAGTTTCCCAGTCTTATTTTTTCAAATATAAACGATACATGTGTTAATAAATGATGATACAATAATTCCCACTGTATATGCATTACTACCGAATAAAACACAAGATATTTATTGCTATTTTCAAAAATAAAAGAAATTAACCCCAATTTGAATCCAGAGATATTATTATGACAGATTTTGAGCGTAGCAGTTTTATCGCTTTTCAGAACATATTTCCAAATATCATAAAATCTGGATGTTTTTTCATTGATTCAATCAATGTTCGTGGGGAAAATTAAAAAAATACCTGGCCTAGCTGAAAAATTAATCATTTTTGTGATCTCTATAAACTATAATTTTGTAATCGCTATTATTTGTTATCGTTATTAACAAACTACATATGCTCATTTTATTTTTGTTATTTTGGTTTCGCCATTTTGACCGGATACCGTGTGAACAGAATCCGGTTATATGTTGAAGATATGTACTTAAAATTTTGATGGCCCGCGAAAAATTGTCAGATTCCTAATGAGGCCCTTAAATTTTTTAATTGGTGACCTCTGCTCTACACCCAAAGGTCGCCAACCAGTCGATCGCGATAAATTGTCTATCTTTCTAGAGGAATCCTTGTCATATTAATTTTACCATTATCGGTCGATCATGTCATAAATAATCGGATTATGTAGATATTATTATGACAAAATAAAAAAAACCATATGTACTCTTTGGAGCTTTCAGCTTGGACCTTTTTTTGCTCATCGAACAAATCTCTTCCTCGATAGATTCTTCTGGCTGTCAATCACCAGGGACTTAAATCTTGAATTCTTGAATAAAAGCTCGCTCGTTGGAAAAGGTTGGTGACTCATCCCAGTTTTCGATTGTAAATTAAGAATAGGAAAGCCATTTAATATTTTTTTTAATATTACCAAATATTCAAATGATGACAATTTCCTAGGCAATGATATCATTTTCTAATCGTATTACTCATTATTTCCTAGTAATTATTAACATTTTCGGTAACAATATTCACAATCCCACGTCTCCAAGCGCAAGGAAACTTATAGTATTAGTTTTTTCCTTTTGAATTAGATTCGCGCACGTTGCTGTCATTGAATATAACAAATGTTGGCAATTTTTTATTTTTCGTGTGACAAAATTGCCGCTAAAATAAGTGAAGACCTAGTACGACCTTTCGTCGATTGTGTGCTTTACCGACGTCCCATGAGCTGCGCTGTGCGATCATCACATCTATACACCGTTTTTATTAAGGAGATTGACGATTATTGTAACCATTGTATATTTTATTAATACAAGGGTAGCTGTGTTTTATTAGATTTACCCACCCACCTACCACGAAGTGGTCCGTTCATATCACATAGATTTAATAATAATATACTGATTCGTACGTGTGTGTATTTTTTTTTAATTCAGATGCAAAAAGGGACATTACAAGGAAAAACAATCAATTGCATCAATTCTAAACCGTATTTGTATTCAGATCTGATGGTGACCTTACACGACCTCGTTCAGGCAATAATACCTACGTGCACCGTTAGCAGATGCGCTCAGGTCTTGTACAAATATTTAAAAGTTCCACTGTTCAGTGCGAATTCGTAAGTATAATTTGAGCGATTTCTTCATTCCGCGTGCCGTGAATTTTGGATAATCAGTATTTATGTGGTTTTCACTCGTTTTCCGCAGTGAACAGATGGCAGTGTTGCGAGATAATGGGCATCTTAGATCGTTGAACCCAGAGGACACACCGTTGGCCATGGTGGAAGACATCTCACTCGTTGTGATACAGCTTAAAAACTACGTGAGCCAACAAGACGAACAAATACAATTGTACCAATCGATTGGTGTTCCGGCCAAGAGACAGCGCACGAGCTAGGAATGGGCCGGGCACGGCGGAAGCCGACCCGACTGGCCAAAGCCAGTTACAACGGGCGGCATGTCCACTCATCAGGTCGGTGTTTGTGCTTCGACATGGTATCCAGCGGCTGACAGCAACGATTGGCTGAACGCTGCAGTCAGTCCGTTGCAGTCACCGCAGCAGCTGTTTCACCACAACACATACCAAAACCGAAACAGTTGGCCTCCGCCGCCGCCTCCTCCGCCACCTTACATTTAGAAAATATATATTGTCAACTTTTTTCGTTGTTCTCGTGTGTGTGCACAGTAATGAGACTCGATATTGTTTACCCTCTTATTTATTTTCTTCTGTTATTATTGGAAGACATTAACAGCATTTTGTTATTTCGTTTGTTTTACTTACTTTTTGACTATTGAGTTATATAGTAACAGCACGTGATAAATTATATATAGCTATTTGACTTCAAGATTTTATTTGACAATATTGGTCATTTAAGTTTTTATGCTAAATAAATAAATTATAATTTGGTGTTTTGTTCCTATATATTGTTAATTTGTATATATATAATATATTGCTTACGTTTACAAGAATTTGTATAATTAATAATATACGATTATCCATAAATATGAGTTATATATTTATAAAAGCATGATGTAATCATTTTTCATTTGTATTAATTTATAATTATGCCAAATCTTAATTCCATTATCTGTTTTATGTTAGTAAATAACATTCAAAGTAACAATGTAATTTGTTATTACTGTAAAAATAATGTTAAACATTTTGTTTTTAATTTCTATTTATAACTTTTGTATTGAACAATAATAATATTGGAATTTGTAAAGTAACTTGTATGAATTAATGATTGGTTATAACCTTTTGATTCTTGTGTTCTTGTGGATATTAGAAAACTCATTAGGCATACAGTAACTAGTTTACTTTTGAGTATGATAAAAGAGGTTATTACAATTGAATTTTGACTACAATTTATTATACAATGAATACTTAATGGACTATGATAATATATATAAATTTGATGCTATCGAATTCATGGGGTGTCATGTAATAATAGCTGGAGGCCAGAATGATAAATTAATGTATTGAATGTCAAATGAGGGAATTTAGAAGCTACAGAAGTATAAATAATAGGAAGGGTGTTTTTGCTACATTGGTCTAAGAAGTTTAAATGGAAACAAAAATTTCAAAGAGTGAGTGGATTAGGCATTTTAGCATTTAATAAGTAATTTTCCAGCTAGGCGTCGATTTCTGAGTCCAATCGGAAGGTAGGCACATTCCCTTTCGAGAATCGAATGAGGGTAAGAGTGCAAAGCGCCGATGGTGATTCGGAGACAAGATGACAGGATAGAATACATTTTTTACTATGTGTAAGGGAGGCAGAATCAATGAGGAAAGATATAGTCTGCTTTAGATTTAATAACGGCGTTAAAAATTTTTAGGAAGGATGAAGGATGTGATCCCCAACTACAGCTTGCTATGGCTCGGAGAAAGTTAGACCAATATGAGATCATACTTCTAATATATTTTAAATGTGGAATCTAAGTATGGGATCGAGTTTAAGGCCTCTATGTAAGTGACTGAGGTTGAAGGCAGAATAATTTGACTGTCCAGAACAATATGAGGGTACTCAGCGTTTTGTCAACGGGTGAAGATTATAAAATGGCTCTTCTCAAGAGTAGTAGTGAGGAATGCAAAAGAGAGGCAAATGAAGAGTATTTTTAAAGTTTCGTTTAATATGTCAATTGATCTTTCAAGATTTTTATTGGAGGAAAATAGAACGATGCCGTTTGCGTATTATAAATGGGCTTTAAAGTTAATCAGAAAATGGGGAACATGTATACGTTAAAGAGCTAAGGCAGTTCTTTTGAGGAAGATAGGCAGTAAAAGAGGTGATGAACTTGGGGATAGGAATGACAAGATACTGTCCAGGAGTCAGGAATGACAGGAAAACCAAATGTCATTAAATATTTAGAAGACATGTAGCTGCTTTGTTCGACATTTTTTGGTGAACGATGATAGAAATTCCATCAAGACCGCAAGCTAATGATGAGCGGGAATAGATTGCTGAAGTTAGCTCTTTAAGGCTGAAAGGTTAGGTGAGCATATTTGAATGGGAATCAAGGTCGTTTGTTATTGGCAGGCGCTCCGAACAGGATTCCTGGTGTGAAGGAACATACGAGGGGTGGGATGAATTATTGCAAAAAGAAGGGAACCATACCTCGTTAATTGGAAGGATAGTTTGATTGACATAGTTTTTTGAATTTTTTAGTGGTGGCCTATAAGTCGTGAATAGTTGTAAAATTGTTGAGGGTAGAGCAAACTTTATCCTAAAAATTTTTTTCGCAGTTTCTAAGATGCGTTTTCGTTTACGAGAAAATCGGTAGGACACTTGGAAATCCTGAATTTTTTTAAGGCGATTGATTGTTATTTGATAGAATCAGAACAAGTTGAGTTCCACCATAGCAGAGAGGTGGGAGAAAATCTGGAAGAGATTAGTTTGGTTAGTATAGCATCGCTGGAGGCGGTGGTCAAGAAGGAATCAAAGTTGTTATAGTTATCTAAAGGGGAATTAGATAAGACCAAAGTTCAATAATTAAAGAACCCAGGTGAGAGGAAAAAGAAGCCAATCAGCTTATTTGCTCTGTATAAATCGGTAGATTTGTTCATGTGGTGTGGCATCCTGATGAATTGATGGTGGGAGATTCGGCGCAGACGTGGTGTTCTATAAACAGTGGAAAGTGATCGCTGTCCCAAGCATCGTCTAGAGAATACCAAGAGTGTTCAATATAGAATGGTGGCCACGACCATTATATCTACTGCGGTGTTTGGTAAAAGGTGGGGTAGTTGCCGTACGTGACGTCGGGAGTTAAAACAGCTCAGATTAAACTTGCCTATGGTGGAATGTATTGAGAGTTGCCGCTGTGATTTTAGTTATTGTTTTTCCAGATGGGATGGTGGCTATTTACATCTCCACCTATGATAAGAGATCTGAAATATGCTATTGAGTACCGTCTTGGTGAGATTGGAAGAAGGAAAAATCATAAATGTATGGTTACCATAAATTAAAAGGAATGCTCGTAGTTGATTAAAGTCTCTATGCCAACCAGGTCGATAGATTGAAGTAGTAGGTTATTTTTATGTGCGACATCGATGGGAATCTCTTTGATGTGGATGTATTGGAGAGCAGATATAGCAACGCCACCGTAATCGTCCAATCAATCTAAGCGAATAAGGTTGTAAGCTGGTATGGAAAAGTTTTAGCCGGGCTGAAGCCACGTTTCGAATAGAAGGGCAATAGAACATAGTTATACTTCCGAATGAAGAAACGGAGCGAGATCTGATGCTTCTGACATTACATTGTAAAATTTTATAGGGGTCTTTGGAGTTGGTAGGAAATTGGAGTGATAAAGACGAGCGAATATTAGAATGTCGCATTATCATCAAAGATAGGGGATAAGAATTTTAGTAAAGAAGACTGAAGAAGTGCGCTGGTGATTGGCTCAGCAAGAGATTCGATGAAGTTGATATTGGTAAAATTCGGAACAGATTGATCAATGAAGTTGAAAGAACTACCATTGGGGGAAAATTTAGTAATATTCTGCGAATGAAGAGAAAGAAGCTGAGGTGAATTGTGATTGAAATAATTCCATTTTTCCCTTTTTAGATTTTGGACTGATGGAATCTAATATCTATTAGTTTTACAATAATGTGTGTTTTTTTAGATTCTGAACGGAGTGATGGAATCTATTGATTTTACAATGATGTGTGTTTTTTTTTTTGTGTTATCACGTTTTGGGGCTGTAAAAATGCTTCGATTTTCTTAAACAGCAACTTTTCTGAAAGGAAAGTGAATGTAGATGGTACTTGGGCACGTCAAAAATCCAACTTTTATAATACTTTTTAAAAAAATAGAAAAAAACGATAAAAAAATTACGAAAAAACGGGAAATTTTACGCAAATTCATGTTTTTACAAAATACATTTTTTTAAAATGCTCTAACTCAAAAACGAAAAACCGCAGCAATTTGAAATTTTCACCAAATATTTACATTGGTGTTCTCTATATATAGTTAAGTTTTCAAAGTATTTTGACTTATTTATAGACAATTTAAATTTTTGATTTTTGTAAAATTTTTTTTTTGTTAAACATCTATAAAATTTAATTGGCTGGCCAAAAACTCTCGAAAATGTAATACAAGGTTTATAAGATGTCCTAATAGCAGAAATTGAAAAAGCTTAAAAATCTGAAAGCACGATCTTAGTAAAATAAAAACTAGTATGCAATTATATGAATTATTATTATATAAACTATTATTTATTGAGACTGAAGAATATACCTGCGCTGTTGGCGTGACAATCATTCTTATCTGTTCTATCAGAAATGACATTCACAATATTATATTTAGGTATTATCTATTTTATAAACTGTTAATCAGTTTTTGTTATAGTCTGCCAATAATCGTCGACAATTTATTAGACCCACCAAAGCATACCTACCAGATTTCATTTTGCTAAGGTTGTTTAATACGTGTGTGTTTAGTGTGTATATTATTTTATTATTTTATACTTAAAATAAATATAATATAATATAAAAATATAAAAATAAAATAATGTCGTTTGACGAAAAAATTGAGTTTTATAAAAAACTTGATTTATATTATAATGATAAACCTGGCAAAAAACCACAGAGCTTCGACGAAATAAATTCAACGATACAAAATTTATTAAAACCAAATTAAATAAGTAATAAGTAAAAGTAAAGGGTATCGATACCAAGCCAACAGCGCAGGTATATTCTTCAGTCTAAATAAATAATAGTTTATATAATAATAATTCATATAATTGCATACTAGTTTTTATTTTACTAAGATCGTGCTTTCAGATTTTTTAAGCTTTTTTAATTTTCGCTATTTGGACATCCATCTGATGGAACAAGTTCCGTTGATGACAGTTTAGGTATCCATTTCACGAAATATTATCCATATCGTGTAATTACGTGAAGCGGAGAAATCGTGATTCTATTTCGTGAAATGGATGCAAACGTTGCCCATTTTGTGAAACGTACAATAACGCGATATGGATGCGACATATTCACCACAAAATTGATAGCACACTTTTACGAGTAGTTCTTACTTATAAACCCGATCGACCCAAGACATTAATAAGTGAAAGGATCTGAACACTTTATAGTAACATTAATTGTTGATCCTTTTATTTTGTTATTATTTGTGAGGCAAAATGCAAGAGAATAGAAGCGACCATTTAAGCGTGAAACATTAATTGTTCGTACAGAAAACGAAGAGTAATTTTATTATACCTTCATCGAAATGATGGATTAAGCAGACTGGTTATAGTATCGCTTCAGAACTCGAAATGGTAAACGAAAAAAGAACGGGTGGGCCTCGCTTTGCTGTACAGTTGGGGGTGGAGTGTACCTCGTTTATAGGATAGGTCATTATTACAATGGATTTGTTAAATTTAAATGCAATGATAGATATCATTGTATACGA